>JASAMV010000255.1:0-33833 GCA_030248065.1 Rhynchonema sp. JSB1_4
GCGGCCGCGTACTACGACATCGACAGCGAGGCGAATCAGAAAAAGCGCAAGGAAAAAACACACACGCTAATCTTGGGAAAACTGGTTCTGGGTGAGAAATTCGGTTTGTTTTTCTATTTCAGACGATGATGTCGATTTTCTGAATCCGTTTTTTTTCTTTCCAGGTGGACAACAAACCCTGAATAAAGAAGGCAAGACAAAGGAGGATCGTCAAGCAGACCGGTGACGGCGAGATGTCTCCGCAGGACTATATCGATTTCTTGGCCGTACTGTTGAGGATGCGATCATATTTTTTCCGTGCTGGTGCGAGTTTTTTATGTTTTTTTATTTCTGTAGTTTTTGTTTGTTTTTCTTCATAATTTGTGCGATTTTTAGGGTGAGAAATCCGAATTCGAGAAGTACTACCGCGAGCAGCGCATCAAACAGGCGCACACCATGCTGCACGGGCCGAAAATGGTGCGGTTTGTTTGATTTCAATTTGATTTTGTTGGATCAAAGTTTCATTTTCTGTTTTTCAGGTAGCCTCGGTGGCTGGGTTCATTCATCTATTCCACGAGATTGTCGGCTTTTTCGTCGTTGAAGACACAATCATGCAAACGGTGCCTGGCCTGGTCACGGAGGACCATCGTGGCACTCTTTGGGCCATGCATTCAAGCACATCACAAAATCGTTGACTGATTATTTCGTTAGTTGTTTTCTTGGGCGGTTGTTTCGATTAAAATTACGAATATTTTTGCATAATTTAGCTGTTCTTCGCAGGAAGGCTGCAGAAACCCGCAGGAGATGCTGCAGATCAAGAAACTTGTGCTGATTGTGTCGGTGACGTTGCGAAGTTATGGGTATCAGACGGAGAAAGAGATGCAGGGATTGCTGGAGGGATTTCGGTTTGATTTTGTATTATGAGTTGTGATCGCGGTTATAGGCAAACCATACCAACACGAGCTCGATTTCGCAGCTGGCAGAACAGTGAAACATTCTGACGTGGCTGCTGATTTGGGAAATGTTATACGTTGAAGAATACAAAGTGGAGCATGATGATTTTCTCTTTCTATTCGTTTTGAATACCCATATCACCTTCGAAATCGGGCTCGTGTTCATGTAGTTTGCCTTTATCTGTCCTGTTGTATGATTCATTATTGGTCGCTGATCGTACCCACTTCACGAAACATTTGGTGGCCATTTCTTCGTTCTGTTCAACGTTCGTTCAACAGACAATGGGCCGAATTCCCGAAAGTGCTGTTGCAATCAATTGCGTGGCGCAGTCTCTGGCAACGGCGCGCGGTCAATTGCGTTTGCGCAATGTTTTTGAAACAGCTCACAACGCGCGCAATGTTTCAGCACAAACGCGTTTGATTGCGGCCAATTGAATGCGATTGCTTTTTCGGGAGTTCAATCCAATGCCAGCGAAGTGCATGCCAATTAGCCATTCCATTTGTCGTCGCTTTTGCGTTTGCAGAGATCAATACTTCGAGCTGCTGATGAAAGAAAGCGGTGAGAATTTCAAGAAAGTGCTCACCAGCGATAATTATACGCCGATGATCGTCAAGAACGAGGCTGAATATCAGGCGACGCTCGCTCGATTTCCGTTCCATCAGAAAATGCAGGAGGTTAGGTGGTCGTGTCGAATTTATAATTTACGAATACTTTTTGACAAAGTGAATGTTTTGCAGAAATATCCTCGAAAGATGCCATTCTCCGAAATGGTGCCAGTCATTTACGAACAATTGCGCGCTTTCGTACGCGCTGGATTGCGGTCAGGCGTTCTGTTATTTGGCTTCATCCTAGTTACCTGATGTGAACGTACTATAAAAAAATTCTGATTCTTAGGTTCATGGAAGAATCTAATCTGAACCAAATGCGCGTGGAGGAAATAGCGAGACACAAAACGAACATGTTGTTGGAACAATTGTGCGAATGCATTCGACGACACATGGCGCAGGATTCATTGTCGCTGATCCATGTTAGTTTTGTTTTTACTTTTTTCTGACGTGTTACATATATCATCATTACTTGATCATCATAACATCATTGCTTGATTGTGAGTTTGCGTTATCCGCAGTGTCGAAAACATTTTTCGCTGTGTTTATTGCTCTCATTGCCCGGCCCCAGTCTAGTTCTAGGCGGTGCGGTCTGGCTTCCCTCGGGTGCGCCATCTGCTCTCCTCTTTCAGGAAACGTTAGCGCTCTTCTCCCTCCGCGTGAGCCTTTTGCTACGATTTTTGCCTAAAATAGGCAAATGTAGGCCGAAATTTTTTGGCCTAAAATGTTGTCAAAAATTGCCAAAATACTCTTTTTTATAGAGGATTGGAAATTGGGAAAAATGGATCAAATTCCGCCTCAAAAAGAACTATGTTGCATTTGGGTCTCCCTCTTCCCCCCGTGGGGTACTCCTTCCCCGATTAGAAAATGGGATGTGCGCCAGCTCCCCCTCAAGGACCAGGAACTGCACTGCCGACTCTGGTCCTAATTCTGTACAAACGTGTTTTTGTTGTGTGGCCTGTGTCAATGTCTATCAACATTAAAATCCCTGTCTGCAGCTGGTGCAAATCACGATCAACATGTTCCATCTGGAACGGGGATGTGACACTTTGGACCAGTTTGTGAGCAAGGCAGTTTGCGGCGGACATGCCAGTGGCACGATGGGGGCAAACACGGCGCATTTGGTCAGACTGAAACAGGATGTATTCAGGGTACGTGCTCTCTTGTATTTGGCGAACGGTCATTGTCTGAGACTGAAATATGGAAAAAACCATTTTTGATAATTTTCCAGGACGCCCGATCTGAGGCCGAACAAGGCATCGATGATGAACTGCGCAAAAAGATTGACACATTCTTTGAATTGTGTAAGTGATTTCATTTGTTGTTATGTTTGCTTTATGATTTTGTCTTTCTGAAAACTTAATTGATTAATTTAATTAAGCTGATTAAGTGAAAAATTAATTTTGTAATCTGATCTTTGTTAAGCCGACTACAACTGGGACGCGAGTGAAGCGACGGGCGTGGCGAGCGACTACATTCAGGATTTGATAAAATTTTTGACGTCCACCTTTCAGTCGTTCACAAATTTGCCACCGGCACTGGCCAAGCACGTGTGCATGCAGGTACTTTGTTGATCATCAATTTTCTTGTTATGATTTTCATTTTCATTTCATTGAACGATTGACTGGCGAATTCACTGGACCGGTGAGGTCGGAGTTCGTTTAGGTTTCAAAGCTGAATGACCTGATCTTATTTTCGCAGCCACGTTGCTTTCTGCATCCGCCGTGATGGTTCTCAAAAGACCCAACCCAAATGATAATGATAACCTGTTCATTCATTTATTTCCCGAACTGCAGGCGTGCAAATATCTGTCGCATCGTTTGATGCTGTTCCTCGTCGACAATGAGCCGAGATCAATCACCAGTGGTGCTATTGAACAACTCAGTTTGGACGTGATGCAATGCGAAGGTGAATCGATCATTTTTCTTCATTATTTTTGGTTCGGTGATTGTCGCTGGAGGGAGAGTTCCAATTGTTCTGCTTCGCTTTTGTTCATCAACTTGTGGTTGAGCCAGAACATTTTTCCCCACCCACATTTTTGCGAGGAATCTCATTGGTAATGGGATTATCTGTTCAACGCCGAGTCGGCCGGTATGAGCCGCGCCGTCGCAGCCGTTAAGCTTGATATACCAAACTTAATCTATGCTACTAAAATAGGAAGACGTATGTCTGTGTGTGTCCCCCTCCCTCGGAGGTGCGGACGGGTCAATTTTCACGGGTAGCTTTGGGTATGCTAACGGGTCTTCGGGGGGGGGGGGCGGTGGCACGTAGCTGTAGGCACGGGTCCCGACTAGTGAGTTATAAAATGATCAAAATCGTACATTCCAGCGGGGGATCTTTTTCAAAATTCGCCCGGTGCACTTTGCACTTGGAGGTTCGAATTTTGGGTGCGAATCAACAAACTTTCAGATGCAAGTTGATTGATTTTCTTGTAAGCTGCCAAAATTCAAGCCACACATTTCTTATAGGTGGAGGTATCATTTTCAGGCACAAAATTTGCGCCCAAACAATAATTGCGATGCGTTTTGCAGTGTTCACGCAACGCGATCTAGTGGTCGGTCTGGATGAACATACACTCGAGATGACGTTCGCCGATTTGCGCCAGATTCTCGACCTGTTCCTCGGCGAGGACTGGGCCACCTATAATGCAGATCTGGGCAAACCGGCCGGCAAGTATCTGCGCGTCAAACCACAGAATGTGTGCGCGCTGCTGGACAAGTGAGTGGCGTCGTTGTGATTGGACTTGTGCAAATGTAGGCAACGCAACTGTCTGAACGTCGCGCTGAAGTACTGAGTGCGGGTGAGGTTGGTGACGTACCTACTTCCCTGGTGCAAGTGTCTTAGAATATCAGGCTGATGTTATTGATGTCAACGCAACTGCCGGTGTGTTTTGTGCAAGCGCAGCACAGTATGACTGCTTTTTTTGTCAACGCGTGTTGGTTGGTTTATTGCTTTGAATGACGCATAAGACCATGCACGTAAATTAGTGATAGAAGCACAGTTACAAGACCGGGTGGGACAATTGCGGAAATAAAAATAGTTACAACACTGGTTATAACAACGCCTGTGGCGCTATCCAAGTGTGTTACCTCCACACTGCGTTCATTTGTTCACGTTCAATCACGGCTGCTATCGTCGCTGTCGCACTGTACACGCGTCCGCGTGCGTTGCATAGCAGTAGGGTTAGAGGTCGGGGGGTACCCGACACCCGACAGCCGACACCCGACATCTGGAAGTACCCGACACCCGACACCCGACATCTCAGAAAAAAAGCCGACACCCGACACCCGACAGTTGCAAAAAAACCCGACAACCGACATCTAGTTTTTGAAAAAAACCCGACACCCGACACCTGTTTTTGGACCCAAACCAGGCAAATTTTTTGATCACTTGCATCAGGAGTGCAATTTTTTGGCTCGAGTTACTGAATGCAAGTATCTTCACACCTAATAAAGACCAAAATGTCACATTTTACGTCTTCGGAAACGTTTGCTTCGAAGAAAATTTTCTTTCAAAATTCTTCTCTTAACTATACTGGTGTTTTGAATCGTAAGTGTCGGGTGTCGGCTGTCGGGTGTCGGGTCCGAAAAAACCCGACACCCGACATCTGGGGGTACCCGACACCCGACACCTACACTTTTTTGGCACCCGACACCCGACACCCGACAGCCGACACCCGACATCTCTCTAACCCTACATAGCAGACACCCAACCAGTTGCGTTTGCACAGCTTTGCGTTTATACTGGCAGGCGGAAAAAAAACCGGTTTTTTTCCGGAAAAAAAACCGAAAAAAACCGTTTTTTTTCCGAGACCCGAATACTTTTCCATTTATTTTTCCGTGGGTACCTTTTCGGTTTTTTATCGGAAAAATATCGGTACTTTATTCCAGTTTTTCCAAAAAATTGTAATGCAAAACCGATGAGTTTTTCGATTTTAGTGAAAAATTGGCTCGAGCACAAAAATTCCCTTGCCTAAAATGGGCCAAAAAGCGTGTAAACCAAGTGTTTTCGACTGACTTCAACACTCTTCAAGAGCACTCTCGTCACTTCGAAGAAATTTTGCACTGAAATTGTTATATTTTTCTAAATTACGTTCTTAAGTACTGGAAAAGTATTTGGAAAAACAAACGGTTTTTTTCGAAAAAAAACCGTTTTTTTTCCACCAAAAATAAAAAACGGTTCTTTATGACAGTATATTTGCGTTGACAACAATAGTATTAGCCTCATATTACATGTAAGATGTCGGCGCCGGAAGGAATGTTAGACTCACTCTGCGGTTACTTCAGCACGACCTCGAGTTGCGGTAGTCTCAGTCACTCAGTGCCATTATGCTGCAGCAGTGCTTGTCGTTGTTTATTGGATGGAAATTCTAGAGTGTTAGACAAGGGCTTATCTGCAACATTTGTTGCTTTAAAGCTGCTGGTTAACAACCCATCGACCGCGCTTGATCTTGGGGGTAGTATATATAAACAAAGTTTGGACATCGTGTTACTCGACCCTAATCTGGTGAGCCGATTGGTTGCTTCCTGATGTTTCACGGCCACGTTGAAGTTTGCCCCTCGTGAAAAAAACCGAAAAAAATTTGAAACGCTGCTGTGACACGAATAGGCTGTTTTAAAGTTTGACACTAGAGTGACAGCAACCTCCAACAGTGTGCCGAAAACCGCAGTGCACAATAGCTGTTGAAACGTCCGCATTGTTGAATAAAAAAATAAAAGGTTTCAAAAACCTGGCCATTTTTTGTTAGGATTTTCTACTCGTGTAATTTTAAGCATCTGTGGTGAATGAAATAAGTTGTCAATTACAAATAAAAATTCTCTAATTATCAAGTTTTTTGTTTGTGCTCCCCAGTTTTCAAAACCCTACACAGCTCACAATGTTTACCACAACATGCACAAGGCAGCCATTCTACAGCGCACACACACAACAAAGCTTGCCAGCTGAGACATTGCTGTGTTGTCGCTGTGCCGGCTGTGTGTTGTCGTTGTGTGTGCGCTGTGGAATGGCTGCCTTGCGCATGTTGTGGGAAACACTGTGTGAGCTGTGTAGGGTTTTGAAAACTGGGGAGCACAAACAAAAAACTTGATAATTAGAGGATTTTTATTTGTAATTGACAACTTATTTCATTCACCACAGATGCTTAAAATTATACGAGTAGAAAATCCTAACAAAAAATGGCCAGGTTTTTTGAAACCTTCTATTTTTTTATTCAACAATGCGGACGTTTCAACAGCTATTGTGCATTGCGGTTTTCGGCATACTGTTGGAGGTTGCTGTCACTCTAGTGTCAAACTTTGAAACAGCCTATTCGTGTCACAGCAGCGTTTCAAATTTTTTCGGTTTTTTTCACGAGGGGCAAACTTCAACGTGGCCGTGAAACATCAGGAAGCAACCAATCGGCTCACCAGATTAGGGTCGAGTAACACGATGTCCAAACTTTGTTTATATATACCACCCCAAGATCAAGCGCGGTCGAAGGGTTGTCAACCAGCACCTTTAAATCAGATGACTTGCGCTCCTAAAATGTTTTTGTGAATATACAACTGTTCACCGGCTTCGGATTGAATTTTGATGTGTCATCAATTCCGATTTTGTGAATGAAAAACGCAAAAAAAAACTTTAGTATTAGTCTGATGAACTGTAGAAATGCGTTTCTGCACGTTTCAATCAGTCTACTTGAACGTTCAGGTTGATTGCAAGCGACAAAAAGAAGAGCACGCTATTCGGCGGTGTTATGGGCGGCAAAGATAAGGATCCGGATAAGCGAAAGTTGTACGAAACGCTGTTGAAGCAACTGAAAGCCAAAATGGCCGCCGGTCCGTGAGGCGTTGCCTTGATTTGGTAGTCTCCCTTTTGTGAACTCTGTGATTGCATAGAACTGTTGCGCGTGATTTATCGCACGTGTATTTATTTTTGATGTGATGTTATAATAATCCTACAATCGTTGTTACATATAAGTTATTATGAGATTTGTTCATTCTCAAATATACAGAATGTTTGTCTTGTTCGTGTTCATTCCCGGCAAATCTGGATAAAATTGCGCATCTTGTACAAGTTTTTGTCATTCTATGGCCAGATCGTTCACTCTTGAGCTATGATCTCATGTCATGGTCTATTTCTGTCCATCCACTTCGGTCAACGCGAGTCAGGAACGGGGCTTTCATGAAGAAAACAAGTTTCACAATTTTGTGTCATGTTTCAGCGTCAGGTGGGATGGATACAACGGATCGTCTGACCACGGTTGATCATCTGTTGGGTCTGGCCAAAGTTGATGTTTCACTGGCTCTCCCTGAAACTCAGGAATTGGTCTTTGACACACCGCTGTTGTCGGATGACTACCGATTGATACAATTGGATAAACATGCGGCTGACTTTGTGGAACAAGGCGGAAGGTTGGTGTTGTTCAAATGTTGGCTGGAAAAAGTGTGAAACATTGCTTCTCAGCGTACAGTATTTAAAGTTTGCGTCGAGTATAATCCAGCAACAGCTAACGCAGAATTTATGGCAGCCACACTGCCTGATTGGTAAAGCGGAAATTCCAATGATAAGCTTGCTCGGTTTTAGACCGGAAGTTCGCAGACATTTTTTCTTTTTCTTTTCTTTCTTGTTTTCCACCTTCAGACTCGGCTTATTCAACGCTTCGGTGCCTTCAAAAAGTTTTTTTTTAAAATTTTTGGCTGGTAGTCACTCAAAATGATTGCCTCTTCTGTGGCGTTATGCAGAAAAATTCATGCTTTGGCCACTTCTTTTTCTCTTTCTTTCTTTCGCGGTTTTTTGCTTGCTACCGTAACCCAAATCGAACCATTCCAATTTTCATGTCTGAAGCGAGCGCGCACGTTTTCCGCTTTACGGATCAGGCAATTTGACTGCCATAAATTCTGCGTTAGTTATTGTCGGATTATACTTCGCACCGAGATTACAACCGCCTCTTACACCCACCCAACAATTGTTGGTGCCGTTCCGAACCAACCCTTGGCTTATGGGCATGAATTACGGCCTCGGGTTGCCGTGCGCATGTGCGACAATCGAATGTTCAAGTTATTCATCCGGATACAACACAATCAACAACTGACGCCGGTCGAAAACGGCGCGGGCGCGCGTCATGATGTGTCCAGTTCTAAATGGAATTTGAATTTTCCTTGTCGTGTCGCGACGTTAGAGCTGTGAACTATGATGTTTCTCGTCTTCACGCCTTCAAATAAATGCTTTGCGTTTTTCCCATCGATACACATACGTCTTGCTGTGCTTGCTCGTGTCTGACTCCTGTTCAATGTTAAGGCTCAAAATATAAAATACAGCAGCCACTCGTTTCGTTTTTAAATAGGTTTGGTTTTGAAATTTACAGTCTCGTGTTCCGCGGAGGTGCGCACGATGAGCCCGTGCTGTGCACCAACGAAAGAAGCTACACGGTGAAAGAAGCCGAGATGTCGAATGCCATGCTGATGGTGCCGGAATGCTCGCTCAATGACGGATTGAAGCAAAACGCTGATTCGCAACGCCGGATCACAACGAAAAAGGTTGTGTTTTCACATTTTTTGCGAATTTTTGCCGCTTATTTCTGTGATTGAATACAACTTTCTTTCATTCGGGCATCGAACTTGTTTATCGGTCCGGCCTCGCTTGAGTCACGTGACCTTTTTGGATTAATCGCTTTCGACCAGTGTAAAGTTTAGACACTGTCTGGGACTTTTTACGATGGTCAACTAATTGTGTGCCATCAGTAACTGGAAACACCCTTAAACTGGAAGTGTCACGTGACCAAAGCAATGCCTGACCGATTATTCAACTTTCATATGCCGGCTTTTTTTGTTATTTTTCGGTATTCCGGCTGCCAAATGTGACGACTGACTTTCAAAGTGTGGAACACCTCGTGAAACATCGCAGGTGACAGCAATGCGCACGTGTTACTACGAGCTTCGTCCGCGTGCGTGCGTGCCAGTGAGCAAATTACGGGAGTTGCTGGAGGACTCGCAGTACGCGGGACCATCTGAAAACGATCCAGTGGATGCAGAACTGGGGTTGGTGAAATGTTTCGCGATTTTCGTTAGGTTGACGTTCTTCTGTGTTTTTTTTGGTAAAAACGATCGGATACGATCTTTCGTAAATTACGCGTGAACGTGCAAGACAAAAAGAGCATTGATCCGGAGAAGAGACATTTCAGGGCATTTGTCCACAGGAACACTACATATATCTAATCTACCCGTTTACCAATGCGACAAAACTGTTGTCCTTTTGAGATACACTTTCGAACAGCTTCTGAGCGAAGTACAGATGAGCGAAGCTGAACTTAAGAAAGCGTTGAGTGCGCTCCCCGTCTGTGTTGTGAATGGTAAGTTCAATTTTGGTTTGTGAGTTTGTGTACCGAACGCTGGTCAGTTGCTTGAAAGATCTAACGATTTATTCGTGCCATACGTGCACATGCATGACTGGGCTGCACATTGCGTATATTTATATTTACATTTTTTGTACCTGCCGAAAAAGAAGATAAACAGTTGGTTCCAAATTTGCTGCAGATCGCTGCCGTTGGTTGGATTTCGACTTTCGCGCTCGTTTTCTGTCCGATTTGATCGACCATGCCGATTCGGACGACGTTGACAAAGATCGAATGTCATTTGAGCAGATCCAACAGAAATTGTCAAACGAGTTTGGAGACAAAAATGTGCGCAGAAAGTTGCTATCGCTTTATGCGGATGTTGATCAAAACGGTATTCGGTTTTTATGATTGTTGGGTACATTGTGCTTTTTCTCAACCCGTATTGGCCCTGTTGTGACCCCATCTACAGACCCCAGCATCTATGGTCTAAATGCCGAGCGGGTGTGTCAAATGCTCGCCGAAGTCGTGCTGCGTCCGACCAAATGTTTTAATTATGATGACTTCATCAAATTGTGGACCGAGTGTGCACCAATGGGTATTGAACCCAAACTGAAGTATTTGAAGGTATGATTTTCAGGTTGATTTTCATTTTCTGACACTTGCAACCTGATTCAAGTTAAATCGCAGGGCCTGGCGCTAATCAACGACGACGTTCGAGCCAAAACGATCATCTATTTTCCGTCGGCTGATCTGCCGGAAGACATTGCGAAAAGGTGTTGTCGTTATTTTGGTTTTCCCTGAAATTTAAAAATTAATTGCCGAATTTTTTTGCAGATTCAAGCTCTTGTTCTCGCGCCGACCGCGCTGGACGTACGATGATATGCGTTCGTATCTGATCGATTTGGCAGAAACTGACAAGGAAATCGGTGCTCTGATCACCAAACATTGCCGATCAACTATGATTGATGGCGTTCGGTATTATAATGCTCGCTAGATTCGGTGAATGTTGTTTGTGACCTTGTCCATGATCTCACGATCGTTTCTTTTTGTTGTTCCTGATGAAAATAAAGTGGCACTCGCAAATTGATTTGCTGTTCTATTTATTGTTGATGCGCTTTGGTCGCCGCTTCCTCCGCCACGCGCGGAATTATTCTTTTTTGAAATGGGAGAGAAATTTGGTGGTTTTTGGTCTGTCCGTTTCAGCTGTGATTCAGAGGTCGCAATCGGGCCGGGTTTGGCCGGCCCGGCCCGAGCCCCCAAATCTCCGGCCCGACCCGTACCCCCAAATCTCCGGCCCGGCCCGGCCCGTACCCCCAAATCTCCGGCCCGGCCCGGCCCGAATTTTTGGCTCAGATTTTAACCCAATTTTTGTCATAATTTTTGCGATTTTTTTGAACCTATTTTTTTGGTTGAAAACAACGGTGTTGCAGGGGGGTGGGGGCTGGGGGTCCGCCTAGGTACAGTAGGTAGGTAGGTTGACGCTCCATCTTGGTACATAACAGTAGGTAGGTCGCCGCCCGGCGGCTGGTACAGTAAGTTGCGATCTTTGGCTCAAAATGGCATAAAATCGGCATTTTTCACTCCAAACAGGCGAAAAATCGCGCGCTACGCCCGAAATGAGCGTTTTAGAGCGCATTTTCATCAATATGTAGACCTAAAAATTTTTATCCGCCCCCACCCCCTAGCTCGGCCGGTACAGTAGGTAGGAGGTAGGTTAGGTTGCCTTTGCCACCCCTGCACCCCACATTTTTGGTGGTACAGTAGGTTGCCGCCCCGCCTGGGTAGCTACACCACTGGACAATACTGATCACTTACTTGCCGAATCCGTCAGAAATTTTAGTATTTTTGACAAAAAAATCCCTACTTTTTCAGTAAAATAAGTCACTTCAGAAGCTTCGGGCCGGGGTGCCCGGCCCGGCCCGACCCTCCAAATCTCCGGCCCTGCCCGGCCCGGCCCGAGCCAAAAGCCCAAAATCGCGGCCCGGCCCGGCCCGGCCCGGCCCGAGCTCGGGCCGGCCCGATTGCGACCTCTGCTGTGATTTATTTTTGCTAATTACCATTTGTTGTTTGACAAACAAGGTTGTGAATTCCCACGAAAGAGAACGCTATCTGTTTGAGAGGCCAATTGACACCACCATCATGCTCCCGCGCAAGAAACGATCAGCAGAGAACGAGTTGAATCATTTGAATTGGGACCAAGAAGACGACGATGAACAAGCGGCGACGGTAATTTTTTGATGTCAAAAAGTGAAACTAGGTCTAGGACCTTTGGAAAAAAGCAAAATCACTGTTCAGCCCGGCACATTTTCGTCTGCGTCAAAGGAAAAACTATCAGAACGAAAAATCAAAGTTGCCAAACGAAGAATCGGCTCTGCTGGCGGCGGGGCCGGGGGCGAAACGAACGGCGGCACTGCGGTCAGTTTTTGAACAACTTTTTTCAGAGTCTGTTACCGAGTTCAACTGAGGTTAAGTGTTGATGATGTTGCCAGCGTCTGTGGTCTCATGCTCTGGCAGACACTTTAAAAACCTAAGCACAGTGGGGCTGTATCAAAATTTACTGAGCCGTGTTGCAAAGCTCTTTGCTTTTCCGATTCCCGGTCTGGTTAATTAGGGTTTTACGAAATGAAAAACACTTCTTTCATGAATCGCAACGGCAAGATAATCCTGTCCAAGCTGAGTTGTTTTCGTAAAATATTTTGGCAAATGTCTGCCATGAACTGTTTTCGGATTGAATTTGCACTTGCCCCGCCCGTTGGTACGATTACGATAACATCCTGCATTTTCTTGTTCGGATTCATGCGTGTCAAACAACTTTCAGGCCAAAAAGTATATCTGTTCAGAAAGCCGGCGGTCTGTTCTCTGGTTTCGCTGGTTTCGGCAAGCCCTCGTCCACCACAGCAGCAGCTGCAGCGGCCTCTATTTCTGCGCCAAAACTCAATGTCACGCCATCAACATCGACCGAAAATGAGTCGGCTAAGTTCAAAGTGCCCGCTGATGTTTCATCTGGCGGTCGTTCGGTCAAGACTGGCTTCTCCACTTCAACGCCCATAAATGATGCTCCGAAAAGGTTTGTTTCTTTGGACAGTTTCCTGTTGCAATCTTGAAATTTTTGTGAGTAAAACATGGATTTTGTGACAGGCCTGCCGACACGTCCAGCGGATTTGGTTTCGCGAACACATCGGGCAAAAGTAACGATTCGCTGTTCACACATTCAAAGCCGTGGGTGAAACCCAGTTCGAGGTTAGCTTGAAAATGTCACATATTTTGCTGGTTTGAAGTTCAGTGTGAAGAAACCTGCATCTGGTGAACAATACCGAAGAAAATTTCCGGAGTATAAATTATCAGCACAGCGGGTACCGAATTAAGGCTACGTTGTGTTTTTAGCAAAAATTGGTGTCAAGCACGGGGCACGGTGCAAGCACACGCACGGTACGATGTTAAATTATACTTGCGGGCCGGAAAAAACCGTTTTTTTGAAAAAAACCCGAAAAAAACCGTTTTTTTTCGAGGCCCGGAAAATTTTTTTATTTTACCGGAAATTTTTCCAAGTGGCAACTTTTGGAAAAAAACGTTTTTTTTTTCAAAAATTTCCGAGATATTTTCAAGGGTTGCGAAAGGATGTTGTCAAAACCAATGTCAATCGGTGCTAAACAGTTCAAAATGAGCGCTTTTTAATCTCCAAGTGCAATTTTAGCCGGTTTCGGGCCATTTCCCGACAAAATTTTCTCCAAAATAGGAGTTTTGGTACCGTGGGTATCCTTAAGTACTGGAAAAATATTGAAAAAAAAACGTTTTTTTTTCGAAAAAAAACGGTTTTTTTCCAAAAATATATTTTGCGGAAAAATACGCAATAAATACGAAGAAACTGCACAAACGTCCACTTCATTTTCCGTGCATATACCCTGACTGCTCTTGGGGAAAAGTTTTCAAACGCGTTGCCTGATCCGTAAAGTGCACGCAGCTCGCGCAGCCAGCTGAGTTTTCGTAGCATTTCGCAAATCACTACGTGGCAGCCACGTGACCAACATCGCTAAGATAAGCATAATGCGCTTTAATGATCAGGCAACGCGTTTGAAAAGTTTCTCCCAAAGGTATCGTCCAGAGTATACGAATTTCAAGAACATTGAAACGTGGATGTCAAAACGTTACTTTTGGCAAAAAATAAAGAGAGTTGGGCCGGTCTCTTCACGGCAATTTTTTTTTCGGTCCATAAAAATGGATCCCTTTCTTTTCCGTCCAAAACTATAATCTGATGAAAAAATGACAGCTTGAAATTATATATATTATATATATAAATATTATATAATTCAGTTCTGCTGCTCCAAATACGGCTGTCAAGCGGGAGTCAAACAGCCGTAGTGAAACAGCCGGCGGGAAACGATCGAAAGTCAATCCATCCGATTTGAAGACCCAATATTTGGAGTCGGTCAAAGCATTGAATGAAGGTGTACTTGCCTGGGCATGCAATCATGTGAAGAAGGACCCATATGTCGATTTGTCGCCTGTATTTCAAGTTCGTCACTTATTATTTTTTTAAAGTCATAATTTTCTGGTGTTTGAGTGCACCAAACCAAGCCAACAGTTTTTTAGCGTGATTAATTTGTAGTGGCACTGAAAATTTTAGTTGTTCCTTGAAATTAAGAAAAAACAAAATTGGCTAAAACAAACTAAAAACTAGCCGTGCGTCTAATGAACCGCCAGTTGCAACATATTTGATGATTTCAGGATTATTTCAAACATTTCGCCAGTGTCGAGGAACAGTACGGCGTGTGGCAGGGCAGGCCTTCCTCCGCCGTTGACGATGTGAAACCAATGGTGACCGAACCGGGCAGTTCGTTGTTGGCACCGAAACGGGAACCGTGTGACGTAATTACGCTCGGTTTGTGAATCTAATTCGAATAAATTTTATTGGTGTTTATCAATAAGTCTGTACTTCACAGGCGCAAGTCCGATCAAAAGCGAGCCCGATGTGAAACCCATAATTATATCGCCGAAAAAGTCGCCGAAATTTGAGTTTGACGCGACGCAGAAACCGAATTTGAATTTTGGCGCTGGTGCAGCGACCGCAGCTGGTGAGTTTCATGTTTTCTGCTTATTTTCGTTATGAGCTCTTTTATTGTGTTGTGACACCATGTGCTGGGTTCCTTGTATAGTGCACCCATCAGCTCATGACACTTTTCGTCAGCTAAAAAGTTTGACAGGATCCAGTGCTGTTCCGGTTCCGGTTGGCTTACGAAAAAGAAAAGAAAGAGAAATCGGTTTTTGTTTTATTTTTGTACGCCGTTTTCTCTGACATTGCCTTGCGGAGGAACAACTTTTCACAACGGAACCTGAACCTCCCAAACAAAGTGCCATGAGCTGATGGACGGACTGTGCGCAATGGTATTGTTCTTCGCTATAACCCTGTTTCTGATACCTAGCTGTCGAAACATTTCCAGGTCTATTCAAGTTCGGTGGCGGTGATGTCGCCAGCTCTCAACTCACGACAACTGGACCTGAAGCCACTGCCACGACAACCCTGATGAGACCAACAAATGACTCGAAACCGAAGCCGGCCAGTTCGGAGGAATTTCTCGCCAAAATCGTTCACTCGCAACAGTCCGCCGCGTTTGGCCATCAATCAATGACCAGCACCTTCAAGCTTGGATCCATGGCCGATGGTTCAAGCAGCGCAACGTCGAACAAATCTCCATTCGCGGCAGGGGCTCCTTTGTTGAAATTCGGGCACCAATCGGGCTCAGCGGCTGGCGGAGATGATCAACGCAAAATCGATCCATATATGGTCCCACTCCAACCAGTGCTGAAATTTGGATCCCCATCGGCTTCGACCACAACTGAGAGCGCGGCGACGGACAAATCTGACGCGGCACCGTTTACGTTTGGGTTTTTGAAAAAGTCCGGATCTGGAACCGAACCGAAAAGTGACAATGCTCAGCCGTTCTCGTTTGCGGCTAATGTGGCTGCGGCAGCCACTGCCACTACGAATAATGGTTGGCTGCTTCTTTTTTTCAAATTCCCTTGTTTATGTTTTTTTTCGAGCAACAGCTAATTTCGTTCATTGTTTCAGACGACGACAACGAACCATATGTACCGCCCGTTGCTGAAGACGTGGAGATCAAAGAGGACGATGCTTTCTATTCGACAAAGTGCGTCCTCTGTTTTTTTGGGGGGTTTGTTCCAGAAAGAACAATGTTGCAGAGGAATGGTAGAGCGTTGGTGGCATAAAGGCGAAGTTATACTTGTCCATTTTGGGCTTGTAGACAATGGAGACAAATTTTGTTTCAATTATTATTTGTCGTGGCGTTGGAGCACCAGTTTGGGTCAACGTGAAAGTTGTTTCCGTAGCACCAGTTTGGGTCAACGTGAAAGTTGTTTCCGTACACCATATATGCACAACTTTTACGCTGGCCGAAATTACTCCGCTGACGCTGTCACAAAATATGACTCAAACAAAAATTTGTCTCCATTGTCTACAACCCCAAAATGGACAAGTATGACCCCGGCTTAATGTGTTTATTTGATTGAACCGATTTTCGAGAAAACAGCGCCTCAAACAAAGAACAACATGTGTCAATGGTGAGAAAACCTTGCTCAATTGTCGGCCATTTTGACGACGAGGCGTTAAGCTCGTCGGTCACAGTGAAAATGTTTCGCCTTGCTTGTATAAATGGTCCTAGTTTTGGTCTTTTTGTTTCCGAACATGCCATGGGATAAAAAAAAATACCAAATCACAAAAATCTCCACCCACCAAATTTCACAGATGCAAACTATTCTACCTGCAACCGACGGGCGGTTATTCTGACCGCGGCGTGGCGATGTTGTATCTGAAGCCGATTGATAATGGAAAAACTCAGCTGTTGATTCGAAACACCACCGCGCTCGGTTGGTGGGCGGTCTTGTGATGCTTCAAGGCAGATATAAATAGGATTGCAATTATTTTTTTCCTGAATCCCAGGCGCGGTGCTGCTGAACGTCGTGCTACAGCCGTCGATGCCCGTGAAACGCGAGGGAAAGAACAACGTCAGCCTGTTGTGCGTGCCGAATCCGCCGTTACCCAATGCTGCAGATGGGGATGGGGTTATTTTTTTATTTTAATTCATTAATTTCAAAGAAGGAAATTGGGAAAATGAATGTTCATATCGTTTTGTTTTCAGAATAAGCCCACGCTCATGTTGATCCGTGTGAAAACCGGCGATGACGCTGACAAATTGTGCGATGAATTGAATAAGGCCAAGGTTTGATTTGAAATCAGATTTTTTCATTTATGCGAAAGAAATGTGCCTGTTATCCGTTTGTTTCAGGACGCAACGACTTGATTTACGATATGGCTGTCCTGAGAATCGGATTTTTTTGCCGTTAAAATTGTTTATCAAACTTTCGTTATATTTGTACAAGATGGAAAATATAGTTTATTTCATAGATTCATACAGGTAGTTCTGACATGAACAGTGATCCGTTGATTGAGTTGAGTTTTATTTCAAAACCACGTGTTTTTGCGAGTTCTCTGTCCGTCTGGTGGTACACTTCGATTAGCTTTGCGTTTCAGCTGGAGCATAAAAGATAAGAAATGGCAAAAATTTTGGTTTCTTTTCGAACAAAACCAGTGTTTTGTTTCTGCGCTGTGCAGTGCATTGTGTTACCTTGCTGGGGATTGACGAATTTATGACAACAAGCAGTAAGTGTTATACAGACCAACCGTAATTATTACTTGATACAGCTTATACGCTTTTTCTGAGCAGAATAACGACATTTTATTTGCTTGACGGTGACGTAAACGTGGCTGCTTATCACTGATGTTATCAGTTGCCTAACAAGCCTTGCTGCACTAGAAATATTCATTCCTCGTTTCTTTTAGGTGACGTTTTTAATTGGTATTGGTCGTCTCCGCTTATTTGCCAATTGTCGTTATTTATCGCTCACCAAATCGACAGCTGAATATGGCCGATTCCGTCCTGCCACAATTGTGCAAGTGCGTTTCGGTTTTGAACCTCTTGTCTTCCATATTATTCTAACCAGCAAACAACCCACTGTGCAACGCAGATATATTGACGCGAACGCCGATCGTTTTGTGAGCCGATTGCGTGAGGCAGTGGAGATCGCCAGTGTATCCGGCGAACCGGCCAGACGGGGGGAGGTCGTCAAAATGGTGCATTGGATGAAAAAGGTCGGGCTTTGTTTGCGTGACTGGCGGCGAATTGTCAGCGTGAAAGAACGGTGTGCAACAAAGTGTGTCAATTGATCCCCTTGTGGTCATTTGATGTTACCCTGTCTTGATGATATTTCGAGTTTTGGCGTTGCTCGCAGGCAGCTTGCGGACATTTTTTTTATTCAGATTTGTGTCATCAGCACAAATGTCGGAATGCACTTAACATATAAATCGACGTGACCAAAGCTGGACTAATCTAAAACATTTAAACTGAAACTAAAAATTATTATTATTTTTCCAGAAAATGGAGTCCGTGGGTGCCGAATGTGAGTTGGTGCCGTTGGGCAACGAAACGACGCCGAGCGGGGAACAATTGGAATTGCCGCCGTTGCTGATTGGCGAATTGGGAAAACACGATGACAGCAAGAAGACAGTGCTCGTTTATGGACATTTGGATGTGCAACCGGTCCGTCACGACATAAACTGCGTTTTTTTACTTAATTTTTAGTGTGGGGTTGCTGTTTGCGTCCGCATTTTGCGATTTGCGCACAGTCAAATACAGTTCTTACTCTTTCGTATTGCGCTCTTCCGCAGTGGATGTTTTGCCGGCCGCCTGTGAAGATTTTTTGCTGACATCAAGATCGAAGCTTTGCTCAGTGTATGTTTTATGTGATCGTATTTGGCAGGTTTTCGAATTCGACCGCCGGAGCGATGAAGAGCTGTCCCTTAGCTGCCGGTAGCAAAGCCATAATAATCTGGCAGCAATCTAGCATATTCTTTGCGCGAAAACCATTGCGATTGGCTGCCGTTTCAACATCATCCTAGATCCTAAATGCTGCAGGCGAACAAAGAAGACGGCTGGGACACGGAGCCATTCCAACTGATTGAGCGCGATGGCAAATTGTTCGGTCGCGGCAGTACGGATGACAAAGGACCGGTGTTGGGATGGTTGGGTGTCATTGAGGCATTCCAGCACGCCAAAATTGAGCTGCCCGTCAATTTCAAGGTTGGGCCGGGGTGTTGGGCACTTTTTTTGATTGAAAAATGTTGCGCAAAATGCGTATAATTGGATGAACTTTGTGTTTGTGTGTTTAGTTTTCGAAACCTAAAACAACAGAAAACCATCAAATGTTCCAACTGATTGATAAGTGGTCGAGTGGAATTGCGTTTTTTGTTAGTATCAATATTATAGTTTGCTCATAACATCAATGAACTAGTAACCAACATGAAACTAAAAACACCTCCTTCAGTTCTGTTTCGAGGGCATGGAGGAGAGCGGCTCTGTTGGATTGGACGCGGCGTTGGAGAAACAGAAGGACACGTTCCTGAAGGTTTTTGCTAAAATTTGGTAATTTTTATTTATTCTCGATTTGAATTTAGCATTGTTTTTATTTTTTTATCCGTATGATTATTTATTTGTTCGTGCCACGGAAAATTTTTTGTTGATTTCATGTCCATTTCAGAATGTCGATTACGTATGCATCTCCGACAATTACTGGCTCGGAAAGAACAAGCCGTGCTTGACTTATGGACTTCGGTTGGATTGCTCATCTGAGTTTTGGCGAGATGGGTCTCAAAACCTCACAAAACATTTCCTTTCAGAGGTCTGGCATATTTCTTCGTGAAAGTGACGTGTGCGAAGCAGGACCTGCATTCCGGTGTCTATGGTGGATCTGTGTAAGTCTTTCAACCATTACTTATGAGTTGGTTTTCAACGATGTTACGTATTTTTATCAATATTTTAGCAGTCATTTATTTATCCATTGCAAAAATAATGTTTCAGTCACGAAGCGATGAACGACGTAATCCATGTGATGAGTCAATTGGTTGACGTGAATGGCAAAATCCTGGTGCCGGGCGTGTACGACACGGTCGCCAAGTTGACGGATGACGAAGCGAAGCTGTATGGAAACATCGACTTTGATATGGTTGGGTTGGTTTTTTGTTATTTTTTTTGGCCAATCGTGTTGTGATTGACGCACGTGGTGAATGCTCTTAGTGCAGTGTTTTTTTCTGGGACAATTTTGGCGTTATGGTACCCGAACATTGAGATCTGGCACTCGGAGGTTAGTTTAGGTGCCAATTGCACCCGAATGACAACGATAAAAAATGGGTCTTCGTTTAGCTTAGGTGCCAGAATCGCTACCGCGCCTGAGTCAGATCAGTGCATCAGCTACGTGCCTGCAAAAAATACGAATCAACAAACCACTTTTATTGATTGTGTTCTTGTGATGATTGACGACAAAGTACTTGCGTTGCGTTGTTCATTGCAGGAGGATTACCGAACCGATATTGGAGCGACGAAGTTGCTGCACACAAAGAAAGAGGATCTGTTGATGCAAAGATGGCGGTATCCGGTCTTGTCACTGCATGGTACGGAGCCCCGCTTTTTTCTTTTGGGACTGTGTTTTTTTGTTGGGTCTTGTGTTTTGTTCAACTTTTCTGGCTATCACTGCAGGCCAATTGCAGTGCACAAACTATTCATGGGCATTGCAAAACATTTTTGCGGTTCTATGCGTGAGACCCAAGTGTGTCCACTTTTGTCGCGATTTCCGAAATTGTACCGCATTTGACGAGAAAACGAAGAGACTCGAAAGCCATACATGCCCACATGTGACACTGCACTGCACTGACACCCAATCGAATCGATCCGTCGGAAGTAACATTCCTTGATGATTCAGGCATCGAAGGCGCCTTCCACGGTGCCGGCGCAAAGACGGTGATTCCTTGTACGGTGACGGGCAAGTTCTCCATTCGTCTCGTTCCGCACCAGGACCCGGCCAAAATCGAGCAACTTGTGTTTGACTACGTGAACAAATTGCACGCTGACAGGGGATCGCCGAATAAATTGGAGTGAGTTTGACTTTATACGTGGTTGTAAAAACACGGGTGGAAATGTTTCGTTATTTCCATACATGTAGCTGCCATGCGTTTGAAAGCCAGTGTTCTACTGTCTTCCCGGAAAGATAAAACAATTAATTGTCCAGCATAACTTTTTGCTTGGTCATGGTTTTACATTCAGCAACATTATGTGAGAGTGCGTAATAATGATTTGAAGTTTGGTTTGTTCCAGTATCAAAGGCGGTCACTCAGGCAAGCCATGGATGTCCGACTTCAACCACGAGCATTACAAGGCCGCACGAGAGGCTGTGAAAACCAGTCAGTTTTTTTATATATTCCAGTTTTTGCGGTTTGATCAAATTACATTTTTTTGACGATTCTTTTAATTTCCAGCCTTTGGCATCGAGCCGGACCTGACGCGTGAGGGTGGCTCGATCCCGGTCACTTTGACGTTCCAAAACTTGACGGGCAAAAATGTTCTGCTGCTGCCCATGGGACAGTCGGACGATATGGCGCACTCGCAGAATGAAAAACTCAGTCGCCGAAATTTCATTGAGGGGGTGCGTTTGCAAGTTGTTGCATTTTCGGTTTGTATGCTTGAACAAAGTCTTCTCAAAATGAAATTCTTCATTTTTTTCTTCAGACCAAATTATTCGGTGCATATCTGCTCAATCTCGGCAAGTTGTGAAACCGTCGTTCATCGTTCTATGAGTTTTAGGTCAAGTATTTCCCGTAATTATCATGCTCCAGACTTTTAGGATTGCAATTGTTTTAGTTTGATAATTTATTGACTGTGATTTGCTGATTACACGCAACGGTGAACTACTGAATTCCATATATGCCTTGTTATATCGTTTTATGTCGATAAAATCAAATTCGAGCCAAATTTTGGAAATTATTTTCGAAATCGCGGTTATTTGTCCTGCTGTTGAAGCTAACCATACTTTGCGTGTTCATGCTTTCTGAGTTGCCCGCGACCTTACCCTTTTATTATTTTCAGTCATCGCTTTTTTGCTCATTATTTTTAGCGTGGGTTACGGTCATTCAAAATTCGTCTCACACCACAGCGTCCTTTACTCTTTATCTCGATACATTCTTGCGCAAAATCGTGGCATTCGGAGATCGCTTCGTTACCATGGCACCTGACGCGCAGTCGGAAATCTACGCAAGCGTGATGGAGATCAGTGCAAGTGTGTTTGTTTGGTTGTGAAGTTCGGTTTTTTTTACCAATTAAATAATACCAAACATCACCCCCACGTCCCAATGTGAGTTCATTGGTTTTTCTCCCCAGATCTGCAACATTTGCGTCGCGAACAATCGACGGTCAAATCGACAATCACCAGCGTGTTCTCGACGTTGCTCAATCAGATGCAAACAATCGATCAGGTTATCGATGATCAACAATTCAAAATCGATATCCTGATGCATCAAGTCATCCACCCACCGCCAAGGAGTGAGGAGGTGAAAGAGCATTCTTGGATTTCATTTGTCTGTAATGCCAATCAATCCATTTATTTTTTTGGCCATAGGTGCCTGTCTCCTCGACCTGGTCGCATGTTGATTCACCAAGAAACGACCCGAATCTGTCGACAAACACAGCCATGCGACAGCAGCGTGTTCAAGTACGTTTTTCGATTTTGTTGGGATTTTTGTTGATCTTTTATGGGAGTCCAGCGGCCTTGTGGTACATTGTTTGCAGTGACGTTACAGGCAAACCAGCCATGCTTTGCAGCCGTAGACCATACCGTGTCACCCTGAATTCCCATACACCTAAACTGTTTGGGATTGCTGTAGCCACGCCCCGCTGGTTTGCGTGTGAAAGCGCCAAGATCATGTTTGTGCCGTTTGTGTGTGTGTGTTGTCTGTCGGCTTCACGCGCAAACCGCGTGAGACGTGGCTACAGTAACCCAAAACATTTTAGGTATGTAAGAATTCAGCGTGATGCGGTATGGTCTAAGACTGCAAAGTACGGCTGGATTGCATTTATCCTGGTGGACCGTCCATCTGCGAAAACATCGCGACAAGCACAAAATTGCCAACCAGTCAGGATCACTCTTGTCTTTTTGCACTGGGTGGTAACCACTGGTGCTTTTGTCATCGACAAGGCCCAGGGCGCCATTGCAGTCTGGCATTTGGGCCGCCGAAACTGCATCCACAGATCTAACGCAATGTGCGTGCCAGCGTTATTGATCATGTCTTTTTGTATTTTCAGTCTTCAACGAGAACCGCTCGTCACCATAACCCAGCCACGTCATCGTCGCATAATCAGTCTCCTCGATCCCTGTTTGAGTCCGAGAGTGTTGGAATGGATGAACCAACAGCGTCACAGTCACTTGTCAAACGCGAACCGTTCCTATCGACGTCGTCTAGTCCAGAATTAGCACCTACGCCCGTTCCAGACCAGGACACGGCTGTTGCTGATCCGGAACCCCCGAAATCAGAGCCTACCGCTTTGCTGTCAGTTATGAACGCCGATGCTTTGGCGTTATTGGACGTTGCCAGCACATCACAAGCAAATGCAAGGTCTGCTAAGTCGTCGCGTGGAAACCGACGATCCAAAAACACGTCACGTCTTGACGCTTTTCGGCTGGCTTCACGATCAGGTAATCAACAACGACAACAACAACAACAAGAACAACTCGTGTCACCTGAACCGGATCAAGTCGACGCGGCGACCAATTTCGATTCGCGATTTGCGCGTCGCCTATCGGACGATGGCGTTTATCGCTTCCACTGCGTTTGCGGCTGTGCGTTCAAGAAGAGATGGAAATACGACCGGCATGTACGAGCGAGACACACGTTCGAGAAACCGTTCAAATGCAGCAAATGCGCCAGACCGCATGCCGATCGCAACAATATGCTTCGGCATGAACGGAGATGCAAAGTTGTGCCGTGAAATTCGCACACGTGCACACGATTTTGGCTCTTGTTCCGTTGCTTATCGCAAGCAGGGTTGGGCAAAAAACGTTTTTTTTTTTAAAAATCGTTTTTTTTTAAAAAAACGTTTTTTTAAAAAAAAACGTTTTTTTAAAACGCCCAGATGACCAAAATATGCCCCCAAAAAAATTGGAAAACGCTCATGTTGCGAAGAAAACCTGGTTAAATGAAGTAATTCTATGTGTTCTGAGGCAAAATAAACGGGTTTCAACCCTTTTCTAGCGAGTTGCTAAGATCCCATATCAGACCCGCATCGTGGGACCAACTTTGGCCGGGGTCATCACTGAAAGTCAAACTCCGTATATCGACGTATCTCGACAAAGTAAAAATTGGTCGAAATTTTTTTGAAAAAAATGGGACAAAAAATTGATTTTCCTTGATAATCAGGGTACTTTCCCTGAAAAATCAGGGAAAATCAAGGAAATTCAGGATTTAAAAATAAACGAAAAACGACCCAGGCGTTTTTTTTAAAAAAACGTCGTTTTTTTTAAGAAAAAACGCCGTCGTTTTTTTTGCCCAACCCTGATCGCAAGTGATCTTTGTTCACTGGATCTATGTGTGTTTGTCGTGA
The DNA here is from genome assembly GCA_030248065.1 of Rhynchonema sp. JSB1_4. Classification (NCBI taxonomy): domain Eukaryota; kingdom Metazoa; phylum Nematoda; class Chromadorea; order Monhysterida; family Xyalidae; genus Rhynchonema; species Rhynchonema sp. JSB1_4. Next base: position 24,348 of record JASAMV010000255.1, read on the forward strand.
TGATTTTTGATGATCTGAGCAACCATCGACCTGGTGTGCGCACAGACAAATGAGAACGCAACACTGGAATCATGTTGGACAAATGACAGGATCGTGGCCATTAGTTGCACGACTTTTGATGCTGGCGATTTTCACTGCTATTTTGTTGGTTTTGTTTTTTCGTGTTTATGATTGTTTGTTTGTCGAATAAAATTTTCATGTCGGTTCGTTCAGCAAACAATGGTGACGTGTGTCTGACTGACCAATTGTTCGCTTGTGCAGTGCTGTCCTGTTGAAAAGGCAGCTTATTTCTGAAATGCAGCATCATTCAAACGTCACGCTCAGAACCGCCAATGTTGGTTCCCTTTTGCGGTCAATGAAGCATTGAACATTGACCGCTTTCATCACGATGGCTCCTAACGATGTTTATGCAATTGTGCGGGACATCGATGCGAGTAAGATCCTGTCGAATCTGTGTTTTTGTCAAAAATGTGGAAACTTCAAATTGAAAAAAATGTAAAATTATGTTCTCTAGATCTGCAACAGTTGCGTCGCGAGCAGTCAACTGCCAAGCACACAATCACCAGCGTGTTCTCATCTTTGATCAGTCAAATGCAAGAAATCGATCGGGTTATCGACGAACAACAAGTCAAAATCGATATACTAATGCATCATGTTACGCATGAATCAGACCAAACTCAGGTTGGACAAAGTTGTATTGGTACTTGGGCTCAAATTAGTTTTCTAGAGGTAGAAACTCCTGGTTCTCGGCGGGTAGCGAGATGGTTATTATGCGGTCAAAAGAGAAAAAAAATGTTTTGGTTGCCTCAAATGCGTTGGTTGCGTTAGAAAACATGTTCGAAAAGTTCAAAACGAATTGCTAGCTGGTTTCTTCTGCGTTCTTGTCAAAGGCAGGCTACCTGTAAAAATATAAATTGACTGAATTTTACTTTTATTTTAGTTTTTAGCTGTGAGGCCCCGGCATTGGAGTGTGGTGTTACCCCCGGCATGGTGGCCGGGCCCACCCAGTCCAGCCAGGTGGTGGACTGAGCTCAGATCTGCACAATTGGAGCCGACAAGGCCCAAACCCACTGTGTGAGGCACTTGGTTTGACGTCCTTCTGTGATGTTTCAGCCTGCAGCAACCATCGTCCAACATCGCCATTCCCCACCAGAAGCGTGGCCATCTGATAGTCAGACCCTGGTTGATGAAGGCGGTGCTCAAAATCCGGACGCAGACTCGAACATTTGGCAACCAGAAACTGAAGATTTGTCAATGATTGGATTCGGATCGATTATCAAAGAAGAGTCTGAACCATTACCGATAGCGTCGCCAAATCATGAAACATCAGCGATGGATGTTGATAAGGTGCCTGCTTCGACCGAACTATCAAGGTGTACGAAAAATTCTCGACGGAAAAGCCAAAAGCCGAAACGTCTCAAGCCATCGTCAGCGCAAACGACCGTGGATGATGTCCAAATCCAACCAGAAGAAACAGTTGCCACAACTTCATCGTCAGCCAGCCCAGATGCCAAGATTTCTTCACTGGAGCCGCCAGTCCGGTACACGCTCGGTTTGGCCCGCCACCTGTCGCAGGAGGGCAAGGTGACGTACGACTGTTGTGGTCATGCGTACACGACGTTGCGGAATTATCAGAATCACGTGCGCAGTCGGCACACGTTTGAGAAGCCGTTCAAATGTGGCATCTGCTCGAAAGCGTTCGCGCGCGCTGAGCTGCGGCGCGTGCACCAGATCAGACATGACAAAACCGTCCGACCGCATCAATGTCATGTCTGTTCGAAAACGTTTGTGATGTTCGCTGACTTGCGACAGCATTTGCGCTATAAGCACCAGATCAAAGCGGGTGAGAATAATAAGACGGACGGAGTGTAATATCTTATGTGCTTAGGGTATTTGGTTCTAGTTTGTGTTTCATTTTATGCTCCCCATCCAGTTATTCGCTGTTTGTTCGCATTATCATTGTGTTTGTGCACGGTTCTGTCAAATAAAGTTATTTGCATTGAGTGATTATGTGATTATGATGTCTGCGCCTGCTTGAGTAAATTTGTTTGTTTCCACAATGCTGGGCAGGATAAACTAAGGGCCAGCTTATTTTTATGACGTTCAACAATCAAAAATGTTCTGGCAAAGTGCGTTCCGTTGTAGATCCAGTAGAAATCAATTCATCTGTGTCGCAGTGATGGCTCCTAACGACCTATACATGACCGTGAGGGACATAAATAGCAGTGAGTTCTGTTGCATTGTGTTTTTGTTCGTTGTTGGTTCAAGGGACTTTAACAATACGAAATGTGTCTGGTGGTGGGATACAGACACCGCTCACTTTGCATGCAAAGCAAAACTGGCCGGCCAGTTTTTAGGAAAGACCACCCCGGGCGGGATCTTCGACTCGGGCTTATTTTCGGGATATGCTTGGGCTGCAGCCTACATCAAATGAAACATCACAGACTACGAACATCAGTGCCTAACTACTGTTTCCTGCTCCATCCTGGTACAGACAAAAAATACGCACTTTGCAGATCTGCAACATTTGCGTCGCGAGCAGTCGACCGCCAAACAAACGATCACCACCGTGTTGTCGACGTTGCTCAATCAGATGCAACAAATCGACAGAGTTATCGATGAACAACAGATCAAAATCGATATCCTGATGGATCAAGTGATGCCGCCAACCTACACGCAAACTCAGGTATTTTATTGAAACTTGTTTCGTGTCACACCATTTTTTGATTCAGCTTTTATAATAATTTTGGAATCTCCCGACCGAAATCATAAACCTTGAGTTATAATTTTTCAGTCGCCCGCTGTCGCGCAACTTCACCAGTCACAAACACGCGCATGGCCAATCGAAGCTGAAACCCTGTTCGGCCAATCCGATCAACAGAGGTTTGATGCAAACCCGAATTCTCGACAACCAGCTGCTTCAACAACAGAGGATCTATCGATGATTCAGGACGAGCCAATCGTGAAAGTTGAGCCACATTTGTCACCAAGTGGACAGATTCTGCATGCGGACTCAAACCAGTATCCACTTGTTGAATCAGTTCAGTCTACGCAATCGTCAAGTAGCGCTCGAAACTCGCCACATCTGCACACAAAGTCAGTTATGACGTCAGCCATCAGCACCGTTCGAAACAATCCGATATCTTCGGACCCTACGGTTGCCACAACATCCGGCACTCGAGACTCGCGGGGATCTGATATTCCGTCGGTCAACAACAATATTACAGACCCCGCCTACAGCGAGCTTTCGGCACGCCGCGTCTCGCCAGACGGCAAGGTCACCTATCATTGTTGTGGCTATGCGTTTCTAAATCGCACCCAGTACCAGTCGCATGTGCAGTGTCGGCATTTGGGCGAGAAACCGTTCAAATGCGGCATCTGTTCGAAAGCGTTTGCGCGCAGTTACGACAAGCGACAGCATGAATTCCGACATGACAAATCTGTCCGGCCGTTCAAGTGTCGAATCTGTTTGAAGACCTTCATCCTGTTGCACGATCTGAAAATTCATCAACGCGGTCGGCACAAGAATACCAGCTGAGAGTGTGTTGATACGGGAGCGTAAGCATAATCTGACGATTTCATTCACTTCTGCCTTCGCGTTTGTTTTCGTATTTGTTTTTTTACTGCATTGTTGTTGGATTTCAGCTGTAGAGCTTATTTTTTCAAACGATCTGTGTCTTTATTGAATATTTCTACCCAAATTTCGGATTTGGATGTATTTAGTATTTTGTACAGAATAATGAAAAAAATTATTTGAAGATAGCACGTGATCTGATGTGACTTTGCATGAATCTGTTCATAACTATCACAGTGCTGTTTTGCCTGATCCATCAAGGCAGCTTACCTCTGTATCAGTATTTTATCACATGCTCAATTGTAGGGCCATATCAAATGAGTTTCAGTCATCTCTTGTCCACCATGGCGCCCAATGATCATTCGGACATGTATAGCACCGTGAGGGACATCTGCAAAAGTTAGCATAATTTGTTTCAACATTTTTTGTTGATACTGGATGGCTTTTCTGATTTGGGTTTCCCGTTTCGACCTGTACTTGTGTAGACTGATGGTCCATCGCGCTATCGTGCGTCCTAAAAATGGGCTGCAATCTTTTTTTCTGCCGCAGATCTGCAACATTTGCGTCGCGAGCAGTCGACCGCCAAACAAACGATCACCACCGTTTTGTCGACGTTGCTCAATCAGATGCAGCAAATCGATCGGGTTATCGATGAACAACAGACGAAAGTCGACGCACTGATGCATCAAATGATGCGGCAACCGGAACGAAATACGGTCAGTTGTTCTGGGTTAGCATGCTCTTTTGTGGGAATCCGAACTTTTTTATTATTATCATAATTTATTTATTTTATTGTTATTCTGAAAATTTCAGATTCCGTCTCGATCCTCGATCGAAAACTGGACAGTCGGTCAGTCGCACACGGCCGATGGCCCGACATGGTCGACCAATCACGACACTTCCCTGATTAATCAAGGCGGTTACGTGCATCAGCAACAACGTCCGCCCGTCTCAGACTATCAGCTCTCGTCCCAGACCAGGGCCGTGCCGATCTCCTCTGACGAACCCGTTGTCGTGAAGGAAGAGCCCTCGATGAGCCCAATCGTTCAAACATCAGCAATGGATGTCGCTCCGGGCTCAGACCAGAACCCCTTTGCAGTCACACTCATCCCTATCGGATCTCCGCCACAACGTTTCCCTGCCGCTTCCACCAATATGGCTGGTCGATCGAGCTTGGGATCCCACAGTGGCCAGACAACAAGTTCAATACAGGCATCCGAGCGAATGGTGGTCATTTCACCGAAAGCTTCCACCAGTCTCACAGCACAAGGATCGCGTCCCCAGCAACAGCTACAAACAAGACTTGTCAGCCGACACCCTAGTCAAGTACGCAGGTCCCAACCAACTACTGTCACCCCTGCGTTCAACCAGGACCCGGAAGCAGCCCGCTGGGTGTCCCAAAGTGGCCAAGTCTGTTATCTTTGCGCGTGCTGTGGACGATTTTTCAAGCACAAACTGTCCTATAAGGCGCATGTTCGTAGTCAACATACATTTGAGAAACCCTATAAATGCAGAATTTGTTCGCAGGCGTTCGCTGACATGAGCAATATGAAGAGACATGAGTTGACGCACGCGAAAAAAAGAAAGAAAAAGATTGGACTGGATCCGTTGTCACAACCACCGCCATAATTATAACACATGCGGCTCTTGGTGGTTGTTTGTTTTGTCGTGTTTTTTTATTGTGTTTTCGTTGTGCCTCAATGCTTGAGCTTTTTTACTGATGGTTGTGTCAGTGTGTGCAGTGTAAGATAATAAAATTTTCCACTGAGTTTCTATTCTTTGCTTCATCTGTCTCAGATTTGTTCGTGGGGCAATGCTGCCTGATTCATCAAGGCTGCTTATTTCTCACTCGTCTCCCGCTTGTCCAACGGAAAGTGTCTAATCCTGCAGTTAGTAAGTTCCGGTTCGCCATGCCACCAAACGCTCGCAATGACATGTATCACACGGTCAGGGACATGAGTCAAAGTGAGTTAATCTAAGATGGATTCTTATGGTGATGTTTCATTGACTGTGAATTTCTCTGTTCGTCAGAATTTACGAATCAACAACGACAATTCCCATGTTCTCCGTAGATCTACAACGTTTCCGTCGCGAGCAGTCGACAGTCAAACAAACGATCACCACCGTTTTGTCGACGTTGCTCAATCAGATGCAACAAATCGATCGGGTTATCGATGAACAACAGATCAAAATCGATATCCTGATGGATCAATGTTTAAACCGACAATCGGAACCAATTAATCAGGTCCGAGAATTTTAGTTCGTCGTTCTGATCCACTCATGTCATGTTTAATTGCACAAATTCGATGTTTCAGATTCAAACGGAGTCACACAGTCCAACCGTTGTCAGTTGGTCCATCAGCAATGCACCTGCCTCTACACTTGTCCCGATAACAATGGCGTCAACCAATCACGTTACTTCCCTGTCTGACCAAGGTGAAACGCAGCAGGAACCCGCCGCAGACTGGGGATTCGATGAAGTACAGCTTGCATTGCCGGTCACTTGTCATGATGAGGAGAGTGTTGTCAAAGACGAGCCTGAACCTCCAAGGTCGCCAATTCTACCGATATCGTCAGTTATGGATGTTTCGGACGCAGACAGGGACCGAATGGGCGAAGCATTGGTGCCTAGCCGTTGGACCAGTCGCAGATCGGGAGTTAGTGCGCTGAAACCAGCTCGATGCAGAAAGTCTGCACGCCTGCGAAAGACAAATTCTGCAAAATCATCCACTATCCCTCAAAAGTCAACTTCAACTGTGCCGAAGACCTACACAAATTCCTCAAAGTCATACACTGACCCTCAAACACCAAATAATGAACCAAAGAAGAGCCAACCTGGTTCCACCAACTCTCGATGTCATTCAAATTCCAACGCCAAAGTCAACCTGAGTCTCGCGTCGGCGCGTCGCGTCACCGAAGATGGAAAATCGGTGTTCGTGTGTTGTGGACGAGCGTTCAAACGCACTAATGTTTACCGGTCGCATGTGCGCAGCAAGCACACGTTCGAGAAACCGTTCAAATGCAAATACTGCGCCATGAGTTTTGCCGACTCGAGCAATATGCGCAAACATGAATATAGACACGCCGAACATCGACTTGGATAAATGCTGATTTTGTTTTTATTGATTTTTTGTTCGTTGTTGTTGATTTGAGATCTGCCATTTTTTGTCATTTGCATCGTGATGTTGACAGCGGGACTTCGCGTTACAATTGTTTTTTGTTTTTGGATCATTTGATACACATAATAAAATGACAACTGAAGAATTATCCAGATTTGATGGTGTCACAATCCACTGTTGTTCGCCACTTTTCAATGCTGTTGTTTGGCTGACCGAGACAGCTTATTGTTGGATGAAAAATATAGCAATACACATGGCTCAAATGATCCAACCGAGTCAACTGCACATCCCAGGTAATCATGGCGCCCGATCCTCAGAACAGCGACATGTACAGCACTGTGATGGACATAAGTAAAAGTTGGTGCGCAAAGCAAAGTTATTTTTCTCAAAATTTTGTATCGTTGCTGTGTCTATGGTGGTGATGCCAAGGCGGATGTGAAATCAAATTTTGATATAGTAAACTTCTAATTTCGTTGCCTCATGCATTGTTACAGACGCAGGGAAATTCCCGTTCGAAGTCGAGGCAGGCGCAACAAGCTCAACACACAGTCAACAAGCCACGCTGCTGGCTCGTGTGCGTTTCGAATGTTTCAGTCGCACAAGATGTGTGTGTCAGCTGCGTGACTTGTTGACTGTGTGTTGAGCTTGTTGCGCCCGCCTCGACTTCGAACGGGAGTTTCCCTGCGTCTGTAACAATGCATGAGGCAACGAAATTAGAAACTTACTATATAAATAAAAAATAAATGTTTCCAGATCTGCAACATTTGCGCCGTGAGCAGTCGACAGCCAAACGCACCATCACCACCGTGTTCTCATCTTTGATTCAACAAATGCAACAAATTGATCAGGTTATCGATGAACAACAGATCAAAATCGATAGCCTGGTGTACCAGATCGTGCGTCAGCCGGCTCACAGTCAAGTTCGTTTTTATTTGTGATAACCTGAGTTTTTTTAGCTTATGCTACATGTGTCAACTCTGATCGTGTGTCAACTCTCGCTCAATGTCAATTATTATTTCTCGCGCGCATTCAGGGCTGATTGAGTTGATGACGACTTCTGCTGGGGCCACTGAAACAATTAGGTAGCTCAATTTATTTTTCGTTCAGATTCCAAGCGAATCGCAAAGTCCGCCAGTAAATTGGCTGTTCAATGGTTTGCACCGAACGCTGATTGATCAAGCCGAGTCTTTTCAAAGCACTCAGCAACTCTCCAGGCAACCACCACATCAATTACCAGTCGAGGTAGTTGTTGTTTTATTTGAGCTGTTTGTTTTTGCGTCCATTTCAATTTTTTTTACTTTTCCAGCTTGAAGAGCCAGAAGTGTCCCATCATTCAACCCCATCATGGTTCTCCTCAAGTCATCCACCCGTCCTGATTGATCAAGGCGCAATTGAACAACAGCAGCGGCTACCCGGCGCAGACTCGCAGTTCGATGAACCGTCTGCGTCCCGGGAGTTACCTATTGAACGTGACAATGACGTTGTGAAAGAGGAGTCCCTAATGTCGCCAATACAACACGAACCCAGGGTGGCTCAACAACCCGTCTCAGACCATGACCCAACATCCGCCAACTTTATGCCCTCGACTTCAACCACACGCAAATTGCCGACCAGCGCACGGATCAGTCAAGGCCTGGTCAAAAAGTCTGCATCGAGATTCAAATCGAATAAACTGACCAAATCCAACCAGTCAACCAAATCAAAACAAACTGCTGAAACATCAGTGCCCAGTCTGGCATCAGCGCGTCGCGTGTCTGCCAACGGCACCGTTACGTTCGAATGTTGTGGACACGCATTCAATAATTCGTACAATTTCCATCGCCACGTGCGCAATAAGCACACCGGTGAGAAACCGTTCAAATGCGGCGTGTGTGACCGGGAGTTTAGTGATCAGAGCAACATGCGCGCGCATCAAAGCAGACACTATGCGCGAAATATGGTTTGAGATGAATGTTGTGCGATGAAATTGTTTCGGAGCCCATTATTCGATTTTTGTGCTTGCAGTTTCTTCGTGTGAATAAATATTTTTTATTGGGTGCAGTATTGATTTCATCAAGTTATTGTTTACCGCGATACCGTTCCTTCCCATTGGGAAGGCGGCTTACTGGAGTTGGAAAAAATTATTTGTAAACCATCAGAGATCAATCATGGATTCCAGCTGCCCATCCGTCACGTTCACATTAATTCAACATGGCAGCCGATCCACACATTGAAGCGTTGTGCGAAAAGATTTACACGATGGGCAAAAGTGAGTTCGATTGATCAAAACATACTTAATTCTGCGTTCACATTTTTATGAGTCATTGTCGTGAAGTGTTCAATTAAGAAACAAACGGATCTCAATTATGATCTCAGATCTGCAACGGTTCCGCGAGCAGCAACGCACAGCGCGACACGCAGTCACCGCCGTATTGTCAACTTTGGTTAATCAAATGAATGATATCGATTCATTTATTGATGGTCAACAATTGGAGATCAATGCCCTCATGGAACGAGTGGTGCACATTCAACAGGAGCAGTCGCCGGTTGGAGGATGTTTTCGAACATTGTTTTGTGGTGTTTTTCTGCTATTATGGGTAGTTCTATGAATAACTGAAATGACGCTTGATCAAAACTTGCGCAGCGCTGTTGTTATTATTCCTCCCAGTTTCGATCCCTACCTCCAAGCCCAATGAACGCAAATATTCTTCAAATCTCGAATGAACAGCGGGATCGAGAGCGAGTGGACAATGCCAAAGCAGCATCTGACAGTGCGATAAGCTGGTTCACAGACCGGGTGGGTTCTCAATATTT
>JASAMV010000256.1:0-16758 GCA_030248065.1 Rhynchonema sp. JSB1_4
TCCATACAGTTTCCATTCCAATGAGTGGAATGAAGTAATTTTTCTGTGATCGGGCAAGGCTTGATCGCGCGGTACTAGTATTCTTTTTTTAAATATGAAATACCAAAACCCAGCTCACCCACGTGCCTTTTCCACAGGTTGCCCCGTGCCTCCCATCAAGCACTCAATCGTGTTGGGGAAGAAGTTCAAACGATCCTCCCTCGGCGTGGCATCCCCCCACCATGACGTCATCGCAGTTCGATGCAACCGCGGCTACAGATGGTATGACACACGGACACCTGAGGTTGGTGACGTCATAGGTCTCTCAGATTCAATAAGTTTGTAGATGGGCCGACATTTCGAACTTGGTGAACTGTCGCGAAATGGGGCTAGAAAGAGTTCGGATACGTGTTTTGTATGGGAGAAACATCCACGCTGTTCTAAGGGCAGCAGTAATTCACGAAATATCGAGCAGGAAGCTGTGATCAACGTTAATGAATAAGAGAGATCGATCTGATCTCCGTGCAATTGGTTTTGAATTAGATTTCACCTTAGCAGCGACCAGGGGGCACTTTCTATTTCGTACAATTCTAAAAACTTACAATTTGTAAGTTTTTGGTTTTATCATATTTTTCGATCTCATTGTTTGTGTTAGTTCGACCAGCGTGAAAGTTGCTCCCATGTGCATTGTGAACAACTTTTACGCTGGTCGAAAAAACAGAAACAACGATATCGAATGATATGACCAATTCAAAAATCAACCGTACAATTTGTAACTCGTTACAATTGAAATAGAAAGTGCCCCCAGGACTGATGATATGACGGTCAAAACACTGTGGTTCGCATTTTCTTGCGTATTTTTAAAAATATTGTAGAATCGATATCTTTGCTTAGTGAGCGCGCCGGTTTTGTCCCAAGTCTTCCACATATGCCCCAGGTCAACTACCTTGTTGTTCCACAGCCACAGGCGCGAAGCAAAACAACCGAACATCATCAAGATCAAGAACTGCTCGTTGCCAAATGCACGCCTAAAGGGTATTGGGTGGAAATAATGAGATTGGGGAATGAAAATGGAATGGAAGAGCACCCAATGGAAGAAAACTTGGAATGTGAGTTCTCTATAACCGTGAGAGTTCTGATGTTTCATCACGCTTGTGCCTTTCGCCTGCATTATGCATGACTGAGCAGGACAGCTTTCAACAGACTTAGCCTCATTTCGACCATTTCGAACGAATGCATTGCGCATTGATGGTGATGTTTCTGGTGAAGATGGTTCCATCCCATACCTGCTGATAGGTATTCTGTTCCACACATCACTAAATTGGCATGATATAATTAAAATTGACAGCGTAAATGGCATTTATAAACCCTTCTCAGACATATGTAGATGTGGAGAGCGCTGGTCTCTGCGTCAGACTCTCTCTCTCTGTGGATGTCTGAACCCAGAAGTGAACAGGTCAAACTATGGCACCATTTTCGCAGGTGTGCCACGTGCATCTGGCCCGATCGACGAAGATGCAGCATTCGAATGCAACTATCAGCCGTACACCATTGCCACCATCGTGCTGAGTGTGTTGTTGCTGTTGTTCGTTGTTGCCACCGTGGCCGCAATTGGATGGATGATTGGCACTGCGCACAGGGACAATCTACAGTGCGTGCAGGATCAGGCTGGATGATGTTTCATTGTTTGGTTCATTTCGGCCCAGTGAAACATTACGGTATTTGGCTTATGAATCAGTCATGCTCGCGAAGCTGAATAGGCAGCATGACGGCACATGAATTCTACGCTCTGTTCATGGGTGCGCAGAATGTTTTTTGCCTGTACATTGGCTTTATCAAACTTGTATGGTCTTGGCCTTGCCTTGATCAAGTGAGGCTTTCCATTGACACTAATTCGAGATTACCCGGTGGGTGTGCGGAAGGTCAAGACAAGCACCAACCCGATCGGTCACCAAATTTGATACCGACATAAAAGTCACCATCAATTCTGACAAATTGCAGAGAGAAAGTGCTGCTGGCCGAACTGCACCGTCCGCGATCGCCACGCAACAAACACGGACGGGATGGACTGAAATCGTTGTCAAAGTCGTTTTTCAGGTTGACCCCGTCGCAAAGGGCCGCACGTCGGGGATGGTCAGGGGTAACTTGGAGGGAGTTCCAAACTGTTTTTATTTTATTGCTTACATACACCTTAGGTTTTTACTAAAAAGGGCAATGATAACAAACACGCGCAGTGGGCAAAGTGCTTCTTCACATATGTATACACCACACACAGCACTGTCAGCGAGTTTGCTCGTTAGCCAGGTAATTCAGCAAAAACGAGTCCGGTATCAGTTGGTGAAACAGATCTGAGTTGGCCATGTGACTTTCTTGAATAGAGCACATTTACTTATGATACTCACTTCAACAAGTGCAAACTTTGTCTATTCGCTCCATGGGAATAACTCTTACACTGGTCAAAATCAGTGGCATAGTCAATCGCGAAATTCACAGGACACGTGATGAAAACAGAATCAAATCACAAGATTTGATATGCCACCCCTTTGTGATTCAGGCATCCGATGTGACGCAACACGGTACAGACGAAATGCAACAGCCACCCCAACTGCATGGACCAATACCTCGACTAGCCGACAGAGAAGCAACACCCATACCACCTGAAAGACCCGAACGTTACACACCCGACAATCAAGGACAAGACCTGCCCCCCAGACTACTACACTCACCAACACCGCACAGACGTGATGACAGACTGAGCGATTACAATCGAAGTGGTGGTCGTTATTGAAACATTACCTTCATCAGGACATTCTATTACACTCCGTTGAAACATCAGCCAGCCAGTTTGCATAATTTTCACTTTCAGTGGAGTTACTCTGCGTACAGAACAACATGGCTGGCTTTTTGGTGAATTTCCGCAGGGCGTACCTGACAGTTGAAAAATAGGAAGGCAACTACCTGTAATATTTATGCACAATTTCAAGCAGACAGAAAGTTAAAAAAATGCATTTCAGTATTTCAGCATAATTAAGACAGTCATGTTACCGATATAGTGATACTTTCCTTTATCGATGTATGATAATCTCAAACTGCACCTGAATTGACTTTGACTTGCACTTGCAGTCTCGATTTCTCGTTTTGACCCCGCACTAACCGGATAAAATTAAGCAAAGTACCCTGTTGTACGCAGATTTCTCATTATTTGACCATGAATGTCCACATTGTAAACATTTATCGGAATCAGAACAACAAAACTGAAACAATCAAACAATAAAAAAAGATTCCGCACAGCCATGTAGAGGAAGAGAAATTAAAAGAACAATACCCCTGATGTCAGATTTGTTGGCAAAACCAATCACAACTCGGTCTTCCTCCTGCTCAGTTTCGGTCCTTTTCTCGTCTCATCCTTTGACTTCTTTTTATCTTTCTTTTTCTGTTCCTTTGACTGTTGATCTTTCGCATAAGGATTACTAAAATTCGGCTCTTTCTCCTTCCAGCCAAGTTCTTGTGAAGCCAGATTAGCGGCCAAGATTGTGATTTGGTCGAAGAAGCCAGATTCAAGACCGAAATCGACTGCCCAGTGTGCTACCTAAATTACAGAAACTCTTTTGTGTTCATTTTTGGTTTCGGTGCGTGGTTGTTCATATCGCCGTGGGCAACACACACACAATAATAGTGACTGACCATTGTGGTACTCGGTTTCTATTGTCACATGATCTGAACAGGACATTATCATCGACCACTAGTGTGTAACGAATGTTCTGAATTGGGAGGTTAACGACAGATATACTGTATGTTGGGGACCAACCTGTCCTTCACAATGTATTGGTCGCACAATGACTAAATCAGAATTCATCTACCCTGATCTTCAGGTTCAACCTTAACTACTATGCTACTTGTATTTTTGACAAAACATTTTCAGCTATAAATAATCTAGCAGATCAACAACGTTGCCGCAGGTCTGAAACATTCTCTTTACTACATACTTTGTGTGCGATCACGCAACGCAACGTCATTGCCCCGTCACTGTCCCTCTTCACGATTCAGGAAAAAAATTTGACCAATTCTTATATAGTCATTGTGCGACCAATATCTACGAGATTTTAGCACGTCAAGAGGGTCCCCAGTACCTGTGTTTCAAGAGACTTACCAAACGAACAAAGCACGTTCAATACAGCTTGTGTGTACCTGATGCAATTTGGGATTCTTCGCCAGCAGTTGCTTGGTGATATCAGGCAGTCTGAGTGCAACATCACAGAACAAGGCAGCGTTTTCGAGCACCAATGAGATTTGTTCGCGTTGCGATTGTTGACTGGGAAAGTCACTGTGACCGGGGATGAAATTGGTGGTGGACAATGCGGACTGTTATTCGGTGAGGGTCTGAACAATAATGAGTTTGCGAACTTTTGGCGGTTGCCCGTTTCGACCCATTTTTACAGACGAGAAGGGGCACCAGGTCATCGTCAGTGTGAACACGTCACGTGATTCCAAAAACACCTGCCAGCGGGTTTTATGAAGGATCACTGGTACTTAACGTACCTTGAGCATTGTTTCAAAGAGCGACTTGAGCATGTTGTACTGTTTCGCGTAGTCAGACTGCATGATCTGTTTCACCGCTGATAAATGTTCGGCTCTACGAACTTTGAACCATTTTTGATCTGAAATCAAATAGAATTGGATACTTCTTGGTAATCTTGGATGCAAATATGATGCAGTAAAACAAAAGAGTTCAACTTTGACAAATGCAGGGCGCGCGTTCCGCTGGCATTTGAATTGTAGTAATAATTCTCACAAAAAAAGGTAAAAAATTTCATGCAGGTGAACAAACGATCTGATTCTCTCATACAGTTTTCATTCCGGCAACGTGATATTCTTGGAGTCATTTACAAAAATAGGATAATACAATAAGCGAGGTGTTGTTGAAGGTTGTAGTAATTTCACAATAATACCAGGTATGTGCAGAGACCTATAGAACAACAAAGTTGAGATTTCATCGTGGTGTGCCCAGTGCATTATAATCTGTTATCAGGTCAGTTTCTTGGTGTCCGAGTTTGTACATTTTCACACACAACAACGACATTGATTATGTCATGGTGAACACGGGTCTATTTGGTGCAGCTGCAGCCACTTGAAACATCACGCCACCACCCGCGTCGATCTTGTGGCCACGCGACCGACCACGCGGTCGGAATGAACGATACGTGATCACGTGATCATCATTGATTGGACCTGCAGGACGGTACCTATATGTTCTTTGGCTTCAGCAGATCCATAAAATAAACAGAAAGCTAATAGCTCACCACAACCCAAGGTTCGAACTGATACCCATACCCAGGGTACAGTATTTACGAGATTTTTTCTCAAAAATGCGTTGCTGGAACCGTCAACAGCTGCTCTGCTGTGATGGTCACGTGACCATTAACAATTTGACACCTGCTTCACGTATCCCAGCAAAGCTTTCGAAAACTTCTCCGTAATGCATTGCTGTCAGAGTGGCAATAATCCCCAGATAATGGATGCACTGGTAGCAAGGTACTCAGGCTCAAGTGTCACACAAATTTTACGTGTGGCAAGAGCTGAGTCTCGACACGTGACACAAACATTCCCAGGTCAGCTCGCATGGTCTGCAACTGGTAGAAAACCGATGCCACAACAAACTTGCAAAAAAATCAGAAATCAGCTCACCATCGTCCGCATCGGCGTTCACAATCAAATGATCGCAAATCGCCATCAGAACCATCAATCCAATCAAAAACTTGATCATCGTTGTGTTTCTGCCATTCATTGTGCTTTACTTTCCATTAAATTTTGTGATTACTTTCTCGTCTGATGCGAATACACAGTATGAATGAAAAGTGAGTCAAAAATACACCGTTTCGAATAAACAAGTGCTCCAATAAAACTCAAATAACTGTCAAAAATTTTCGCGCAAATGCGCGGTGTTTTGACATGAACGCGCGGCGACATTGATGACAAAAACAAAGATACAGCATTAGTCGGCAAAAGGCACCGAAACCTGTAAACTGTCATTCAAGAGCAACGAGCCAGACAAACATGGATACCAACCATGTGCGTCGCTGAGCCAGTCGTAAGGCCGCATTCACAATGCAAGCGGATTAGCGGGTTAGCGGGCGAGATGCGCACGCTTTTGCATTCACAATGCAAAAAGCGGATTAGCGGGTTAGCAGATTAGCGGGTCAGCTGATTTTCACACCCGCTAACCCGCTAAATGCGTGCGCTTCACAATGCAAAGCGGATTAGCGCGTTTGCGATTAGAAGCGGTTCTATTTTTTTGCGGATTAGGGCAGTGGGCGCGTCTTCAGAAATAATTAATGTTTACTTTGCTTTGAAAATGGTACTAGAGTATAAAATAAGTTTGCACATGGGTAATTCAACATGCTGCGTTCATTGGAAGTATTTTTATTCTATTTTGCTGCTTGGTATATAGCTCTTTTTAACATCCATCTGTGCATTAATGTGTTCAAAACTATCTTTTAAAGAAAACTATTCCGAAATCAAAGAAATGAGTGAAATGAATGGTGATTACCTTCGTAAATGAAAAAGTCAAACAGCGCGCATTGTGAAGACAAACGCGTTTTGCGGATCAGCGGGTTAGCGGATTAGCGGGCGCACATGAGCGGACCCGCTAATCCGCTTTTCCAAATTTCCATTGTGAATGCAAAAGCGTGCGTAGAAAGCAGGCCCGCTAATCCGCAACCCGCTAATCCGCTAACCCGCTAACACGCTAATCTGCTGCATTGTGAATTCGGCCTAAAGAAGGCAAGCAGCCATATAACGGGTCATAATAAATGAACGTTGCCAAAACGTTTCGATGTGACACGTGAAGTACTGACGTCATTAATGTCAACGCGCAAAAAGTTGAATTGACCGGATACCACGACGCCCACTCAAACGAAGTATGAGTATGATGATTGTTTAAAAATCTGTCTTAAAACTAGCCGGATAGCGCGCACTGGTTTCACCACTTTTATCAATTCAAATTTATTTTTGCTCACTGTGTAGTGGCCGCAGCAAACGAACTCAGTAGTTGCGACGAGATCGCAGGCCACGTTGGAGCCCGCCCGCGCCTCTCCTGTCTGCAGTGATTAGCTCAATCTACTAAATCAGAACATCCGAATTCGAAAATACCACGCTTAAAAACTGAAAATGTCCACGTGTCGCACAGCAAGCAGAATCAAAGAAAAGCACGTGCAGTGCACCGTGTGAGGAGCATTTGTGTGCTCCTTGCCAGAGCATTTGTCTAAGTTGATGCAAATTATGTTAATCCGCAGGAAAAGGGCATTGGAATAGCAAGTGTAAATCAGCTACATAGGAGTCTTCTTCGGGTTCTATGCTCGTGAACCTGACTTGTCATTGTCAGTATATGCTTTAGCACCCTTCAGTTGCTAGTCTGTGGTAGATTTGTAAAGCTCGCATGAATGCTTTTATAAACACCAATAAATTATAAGCAAGAATATGGAATTCGTCTGACTGGAAGTTTGTTAGTCGACGGCAAGAACTTTTGAAATGAAATGCACATGTATGTAGGACCCAACAACAGTACTCACAGGATATATTGTGAGTGATTTATTTTAGCCACAAACACCCACTTTGATACACAAACTGCATTTGACACTTAAAATACATGTGATTGCTGATGCTGATTCCAATTACGTTGCTTTGAGCAAGACAAGGCCTCAAGACGCAAGGGGCTAAATCTCTAATCGTCTGTATATAGCCGACAATCAATGTCAGGAATTGTAATCCGAAAATGGATTCAATGAAGTAACTTTGTTGTTTTGACATCGTCGTCTGCGCCAAAATAAATGACCAACTCAAAAATAATGAACCATGTGGGGGCAATAAAGAAGCGGCGGAGCTATCAGGTTTCCGCTCCCTGCATTTTCGATGGAGGCAAGAAAGACAACCAAACCGAGTTGCACACTAATTTCAATGGTTCCATCAAAAAATGTGCGAAAAAACGCGTGTGAGCAAAGTAATCTAACCACCTACACTCACAACAGCTGTTGCACCTATTCAAATGGGATCAATTACAAAAAAATGCAACACGAGGCTTATCGAGTTTGTCAAAACAAACAAACAAGACCAAGAGCAAACATACAGGTCTCTATTGCCGTTACCGCAGTATAATGAATGGGCCAGCGGAACGCGCGCTTGAACTAAATTTGTTAGGGCTCCACAATTGAACTCTAAACCCGAAACATAATTTTTTTCTATGTCATGTTTCGGGTTTGTTAATAAATAACGAACCTATCGAACTCACACAGCTTAAAAGAAACCACACACCCCAAAAAAATAACGAAAATGGACATAGAAAAGTCTACATTTCTTTCGTTCTCTATCACCCAAAAATAATAAACCTAGGAACTCACACAGTTCCAAAGGCTGCATTTTCTCGAACATTCCCGTCCCCTTGCTGTCCCCATCATCAGTCAAGTCCTGGTCTGAGCCCGGCAAGTGTTGTGTTGTGGTCTCGGCCGGGTCATTTGCACAGCGGGTGACCGGAATCGAGATGGAGACTAGAAGCACCGCTGAACGCGCAAACACTGTTGGTGGACGCATTAAAATAATGGAAACAGGTCTGAAATGGCGAGAAAGTTTTGTTCCAATTCGAATGCTTCAAGAATCAAAGATAGAACGAGCCCGGATGCTCATTTCTGAACAACAGTGACCAAAGTAAAAGGAAACCACCCTCAACTCAAACTTAATTCTTTTTATGCCAGTTTCAGAATGATGATGCATACGAAACGACATTCATGGTTCGTTATCAGAATGTATACGAAACAAAACAAGATGTCGAAAGTATGCACAAAAAATGAATAAATACAAACATAAGACTTAGATAGTGAGTCAATTTGAAACGATACATACAGTGCACGCTACAGTGCTGTGCTGAGCACAAAGCAATGGTAGCAAAAAATAGCGGGCTCCGCAGAAAACTTTCCGACTTGGGCTCCGATCTTTTTCAACTGGCGTTTTTGCTCAATCACGCGGGAAAGACGATCACGGGTAGCGGTAACAAGCAATTAACAAACTAAAATTTCAGAAGACCGTATGATAATTACAGCTCATCTTTGACGATTTTTGCTTTGTACCAATTCGGATCACTATCAACGCTCATTTTGTCCGGTTCTCTTGGTGGCAGGGTGTACCTTCATTAAAAATGGGTATATTTCGTAGTTCTTGCGCTATTTTTCGGGATAAAGAAAGAGAGAGTGTGTACCCCTGGTAGTCTTCGACAGTGGACACGAAACGTGCAAATTCATCCAGCATGTTCATGTGGTCCTGACTGCCCGGCTCGTGACGTGACGCCAGGTTGCGGATCTGTAACTCCGATCATTAGGCATTGCTTTGAGCCAAGAATCTCGAAAAAAATTTACTGGACCACATCTTGGACCGGTCTCGTTGGCAATGCGTTATACATGCTTGAGAGTGAGTGACTCTCAAACACAACAACTTTTTTCGACAAAACCAAGCAAACTATACAATATACCGTATTCCATGCATCAGTGGGATGTATGCACACAAGTTGCAGCGTGTTGAGCGTCAATTCAAAGTTTTTCTGCGCCTCATAGAATCGCATTTCCTTCATTCTCAATGGATCATAACTGATGTGACGTTTGCGGATCGACTCCAGTTTTAGTTGCTTCTGTTCCAACGTGAGCGTCGAATCAGACGGATGCAGTTCGGCAGCGTTCAGCGCTTTTTTCGCGATTTCGGCTTGCTGAAAAAAGTTGAGGAGACTTGGCTGACTTGCGGCAAGCCCTTTTCCGATAATAACTGTTGTGCACATAGCTACACTTTCTTTGGTTCTTCTGTTTTCAAGAGAAAATGTTTCCCTGTGGTGGTGCATGATGGCAACGATGCTTGCAAAATTGATGGTGTCCTTCTCCGTTGAAAAATCAAAACAACAATCACAAACAGAAAGGAATAAATCCCACTGGACGACATGGGAATACCACACGGATAACCAGCCACAAGTAGGAACTAGGAGAAACATCTGGTCCCACTCTTACTCCTGCCATGACGAGGCTCTGGACTTCAGGTGACCAATCCCAACTCGAACCCACCATTTTCAGTGCATCAATAGCTTCTTTCGCCTCTTGTCTTGCGTCCTGATAGTCCAACATGGCTGTCTCGTGATTATCGGCCACTTTCGGCGGAACGTTTTTGCGATTGAATGACTCGTGTGTGGGTTGGAATTCGGGCAAACTCAGTCGAGTAGACAGATTCCTTATGTCCTGCAATATTAGTACAGTGCATATACAACAGTGGTGTCGTTGGGGTGTGGGAAGGGGTTACCCTCTGCTATCCGATACCTTGATCTTTCACACACGGGTATCCAGTATCCTGACTTTTAGTCCAGGGCTATCCTGCCCTAAATTTTTCCGAAAGCCATAAAAATCGACCATTTTTTAGTTCAAAAAAGCTCAAAATCGCCTGCTGACGCAAGCATTACCCCATAAAATGACCGTTTTCTGCGGTTCAAATTCAAATTCAAATTTTATCTGTAAGCTCACGCAAAGACCTTCAGGAGATCCGGCAAACACCTAAAAAAGAGACATATCAGTAAATAGCACACAAAATTATAATCATGAATGATCAAACGGTTGCATTCAACACTTTGTTTAATTTTTCTCTAAAAAAATTCACCTTTTTTCGAACAACCCCCGAGATTTTTATTTTAGGGGAACCCCCTTGCACACGAGATTTTTCATTTTGGATATCTGATCAGGTATCCTTTGAACTATCTGGTATTTCAATGTCAGAAAATTTTGGATTCTGGGCATCCGGTATCCTGTCTTTTTGATTTCCCAACGACACCCCTGGTATGACAGATACCTACATATGTAGGTTCAGAATAAAGTGCAGTCTGTGAGACGCGCATGAATATCGCAGCTAACATTGTCGCCGTGCGTGTAAAATTCAGAATTTATTTCAACTAATATTCTAAAATCACCACAACCTGGGCACCCACGCACCGTCAACATGCGTTCTATCCTCAACACATTCATCATAATGCGCCCAATGTAGTCCAACTCAGCATCCGACGGTCGCTTTTCGTCGTCTGAAACATCAGCCAGTCTGGTTTGATGCAAACAGTGTGGCCTGCTTATAATGACCCACTGTTATAACGAAAGGTGCAAATTGCGAAGCCATGTGTTCGTATCCAATTTAGTGGGTGGTATCGCTTTATAAATGTGGTAAATATTCTTCAAAGCGACTGAAAATGATGACTCACGATCCTTTCATTATGAAAAGGGTTCGGTGGCCTGCACACACCAGTAATCGAACAGATTATTGACGACAGACCGACCTCTGAGTTCCTGGTCAAACACCTTGACGATTGACTTCAACTCTTCCAATACCTCGTGCCCGCCTCTGCCCATTCGCAATTGTTGCAGAAATGCATGTTCGAACTTGGCTTTGTGCGGCTCATCCCAATCCCAGAAGAGAATCTCCATTTTTATAACCTGAAAACGCACGGAAATACAGGATTTTTTAGTGTCATCAAACTGAGAAACTTCACAAGCCGATATCAAACTGGGTGATCGGCTTGATCTGGTTTCAGCAACGTGACGTTCGCTGGATTTCAGGATATTATAAGGTTTACTGAATGATTACACTACTTGGTCTGGTGTAAAAGTTGTTCCCAAACACAGCTAGGCAACGAAGGATTTTTACGAACGCTGAAATCTGTGGCACGGCATGACAGCATCAAAATACCTTCGAAACAACATGTGTCCAATACGATTTAGCACCAGGTCCGATCAGATCACCAAGATTTATACCGGCCTAAAATACGATAAAAAATGTCACCAAACCATCAACAGCGCAACAATTTTCTTCGATTCATCTACAAGTTTGTTCACTGCAACAATGTCCATTTCATAGATCGTGTCCATTATGGCCTGCCATTTCTCTTTCTCCGTCAGTCTGACCTCTTTGTCGTGTTTCACTGCAAGCAGTCGGTCGGGCACTGGACTATAGATGCTGTCCACTGCGAATTTGGATCGAATCGGCGTTAGAATCTGAAATACGAAATAGCAGATCAGTTGACCAACGTGAGCTCAACTGCTTGACTTTTTTGTAGTGTTTGCGTTTCCTTTAGTTTGTGTTTTCACGCTTAGTCTTTCGTGAATGCGAAGAATTTGTCGTAAATCATCTGCCAGATTTAACGTCTTGATATACGCCAACCATAAGACATTTCTTGGTCTTCACCTTCAGTAATGGAGAAGCACTAAAATTGTGATCTTGAATAATAAGGTAAAATCCAAATCCATGAATTTACAATCCTTTCTTTCTCTTATATATTCAATCCAGTCACTTAACCCTATTCTCATCATACGAAAGACTCAAAATAATTAACAATAAGGATACCACACACAATTATTAGATCAGATATGGCCCAAAATGAAATAATCTCGTGTGCAAGGGGGTTCCCCTAAGAATAAAAAAAAAATCTCGGGGGTTGTTTCGAAAAAAGGGTGAATTTTTTTAGAGAAAAATTAAACAAAGTGTTGAATGGAACCGTTTGATCATTCATGATTATAATTTTGTGTGCTATTTACTGATATGTCTCTTTTTTAGGTGTTTGCCGGATCTCCTGAAGGTCTTTGCGTGAGCTTACAGATAAAATTTGAATTTGAATTTGAACCGCAGAAAACGGTCATTTTATGGGGTAATGCTTGCGTCAGCAGGCGATTTTGATGCTTTTTTGAACTAAAAAATGGTCGATTTTTATGGCTTTCGGAAAAATTTAGGGCAGGATAGCCCTGGACTAAAAGTCAGGATACTGGATACCCGTGTGTGAAAG
This sequence comes from Rhynchonema sp. JSB1_4, assembly GCA_030248065.1. Classification (NCBI taxonomy): domain Eukaryota; kingdom Metazoa; phylum Nematoda; class Chromadorea; order Monhysterida; family Xyalidae; genus Rhynchonema; species Rhynchonema sp. JSB1_4. The sequence goes on from JASAMV010000256.1 coordinate 12,818, forward strand.
ATCAAGGTATCGGATAGCAGAGGGTAACCCCTTCCCACACCCAAACGACACCACTGTTGTATATGCACTGTACTAATATTGCAGGACATAAGGAATCTGTCTACTCGACTGAGTTTGCCCGAATTCCAACCCACACACGAGTCATTCAATCGCAAAAACGTTCCGCCGAAAGTGGCCGATAATCACGAGACAGCCATGTTGGACTATCAGGACGCAAGACAAGAGGCGAAAGAAGCTATTGATGCACTGAAAATGGTGGGTTCGAGTTGGGATTGGTCACCTGAAGTCCAGAGCCTCGTCATGGCAGGAGTAAGAGTGGGACCAGATGTTTCTCCTAGTTCCTACTTGTGGCTGGTTATCCGTGTGGTATTCCCATGTCGTCCAGTGGGATTTATTCCTTTCTGTTTGTGATTGTTGTTTTGATTTTTCAACGGAGAAGGACACCATCAATTTTGCAAGCATCGTTGCCATCATGCACCACCACAGGGAAACATTTTCTCTTGAAAACAGAAGAACCAAAGAAAGTGTAGCTATGTGCACAACAGTTATTATCGGAAAAGGGCTTGCCGCAAGTCAGCCAAGTCTCCTCAACTTTTTTCAGCAAGCCGAAATCGCGAAAAAAGCGCTGAACGCTGCCGAACTGCATCCGTCTGATTCGACGCTCACGTTGGAACAGAAGCAACTAAAACTGGAGTCGATCCGCAAACGTCACATCAGTTATGATCCATTGAGAATGAAGGAAATGCGATTCTATGAGGCGCAGAAAAACTTTGAATTGACGCTCAACACGCTGCAACTTGTGTGCATACATCCCACTGATGCATGGAATACGGTATATTGTATAGTTTGCTTGGTTTTGTCGAAAAAAGTTGTTGTGTTTGAGAGTCACTCACTCTCAAGCATGTATAACGCATTGCCAACGAGACCGGTCCAAGATGTGGTCCAGTAAATTTTTTTCGAGATTCTTGGCTCAAAGCAATGCCTAATGATCGGAGTTACAGATCCGCAACCTGGCGTCACGTCACGAGCCGGGCAGTCAGGACCACATGAACATGCTGGATGAATTTGCACGTTTCGTGTCCACTGTCGAAGACTACCAGGGGTACACACTCTCTCTTTCTTTATCCCGAAAAATAGCGCAAGAACTACGAAATATACCCATTTTTAATGAAGGTACACCCTGCCACCAAGAGAACCGGACAAAATGAGCGTTGATAGTGATCCGAATTGGTACAAAGCAAAAATCGTCAAAGATGAGCTGTAATTATCATACGGTCTTCTGAAATTTTAGTTTGTTAATTGCTTGTTACCGCTACCCGTGATCGTCTTTCCCGCGTGATTGAGCAAAAACGCCAGTTGAAAAAGATCGGAGCCCAAGTCGGAAAGTTTTCTGCGGAGCCCGCTATTTTTTGCTACCATTGCTTTGTGCTCAACACAGCACTGTAGTGTGCACTGTATGTATCGTTTCAAATTGACTCACAATCTAAGTCTTATGTTTGTATTTATTCATTTTTTGTGCATACTTTCGACATCTTGTTTTGTTTCGTATACATTCTGATAACGAACCATGAATGTCGTTTCGTATGCATCATCATTCTGAAACTGGCATAAAAAGAATTAAGTTTGAGTTGAGGGTGGTTTCCTTTTACTTTGGTCACTGTTGTTCAGAAATGAGCATCCGGGCTCGTTCTATCTTTGATTCTTGAAGCATTCGAATTGGAACAAAACTTTCTCGCCATTTCAGACCTGTTTCCATTATTTTAATGCGTCCACCAACAGTGTTTGCGCGTTCAGCGGTGCTTCTAGTCTCCATCTCGATTCCGGTCACCCGCTGTGCAAATGACCCGGCCGAGACCACAACACAACACTTGCCGGGCTCAGACCAGGACTTGACTGATGATGGGGACAGCAAGGGGACGGGAATGTTCGAGAAAATGCAGCCTTTGGAACTGTGTGAGTTCCTAGGTTTATTATTTATTAAGGGCTCCACCAGATAGACCCGAAACCCGAAACACGAAATATAAACTTTTTCTATGTCCATGTTTCGGGTTTCGGGTTTTGAAAAAAAAAACCCGAAATCCGAAACACGAAGCATGATAATCGAAAATGTTTCGACTGACCGTATAAATTGGGCACGTCAGCTACAAGTGGCAAGACCGAAACATTTTCGATTATTATGCTTTGTGTTTCGGGTTTCGGGTTTTTTTTCAAAACCCGAAACATGGACATAGAAAAAAATTATGTTTCGGGTTTCGGGTCTATCTGGTGGAGCCCTAACAAATTTAAAGTTCAAAGCGCGCGTTCCGCTGGCCCATTCATTATACTGCGGTAACGGCAATAGAGACCTGTATGTTTGCTCTTGGTCTTTGTTTGTTTGTTTTGACAAACTCGATAAGCCTCGTGTTGCATTTTTTTGTAATTGATCCCATTTGAATAGGTGCAACAGCTGTTGTGAGTGTAGGTGGTTAGATTACTTTGCTCACACGCGTTTTTTCGCACATTTTTTGATGGAACCATTGAAATTAGTGTGCAACTCGGTTTGGTTGTCTTTCTTGCCTCCATCGAAAATGCAGGGAGCGGAAACCTGATAGCTCCGCCGCTTCTTTATTGCCCCCACATGGTTCATTATTTTTGAGTTGGTCATTTATTTTGGCGCAGACGACGATGTCAAAACAACAAAGTTACTTCATTGAATCCATTTTCGGATTACAATTCCTGACATTGATTGTCGGCTATATACAGACGATTAGAGATTTAGCCCCTTGCGTCTTGAGGCCTTGTCTTGCTCAAAGCAACGTAATTGGAATCAGCATCAGCAATCACATGTATTTTAAGTGTCAAATGCAGTTTGTGTATCAAAGTGGGTGTTTGTGGCTAAAATAAATCACTCACAATATATCCTGTGAGTACTGTTGTTGGGTCCTACATACATGTGCATTTCATTTCAAAAGTTCTTGCCGTCGACTAACAAACTTCCAGTCAGACGAATTCCATATTCTTGCTTATAATTTATTGGTGTTTATAAAAGCATTCATGCGAGCTTTACAAATCTACCACAGACTAGCAACTGAAGGGTGCTAAAGCATATACTGACAATGACAAGTCAGGTTCACGAGCATAGAACCCGAAGAAGACTCCTAGCTGATTTACACTTGCTATTCCAATGCCCTCTTCTGCCCTTCGATTAACATAATTTGCATCAACTTAGACAAATGCTCTGGCAAGGAGCACACAAATGCTCCTCACACGGTGCACTGCACGTGCTTTTCTTTGATTCTGCTTGCTGTGCGACACGTGGACATTTTCAGTTTTTAAGCGTGGTATTTTCGAATTCGGATGTTCTGATTTAGTAGATTGAGCTAATCACTGCAGACAGGAGAGGCGCGGGCGGGCTCCAACGTCCGTGGATCGTCGCAACTACTGAGTTCGTTTGCTGCGGCCACTACACAGTGAGCAAAAATAAATTTGAATTGATAAAAGTGGTGAAACCAGTGCGCGCTATCCGGCTAGTTTTAAGACAGATTTTTAAACAATCATCATACTCATACTTCGTTTGAGTGGGCGTCGTGGTATCCGGTAACTCAACTTTTTGCGCGTTGACATTAATGACGTCAGTACTTCACGTGTCACATCGAAACGTTTTGGCAACGTTCATTTATTATGACCCGTTATATGGCTGCTTGCCTTCTTTAGGCCGAATTCACAATGCAGCAGATTAGCGTGTTAGCGGGTTAGCGGATTAGCGGGTTGCGGATTAGCGGGCCTGCTTTCTACGCACGCTTTTGCATTCACAATGGAAATTTGGAAAAGCGGATTAGCGGGTCCGCGCATGTGCGCCCGCGAATCCGCTAACCCGCTGATCCGCAAAACGCGTTTGTCTTCACAATGCGCGCTGTTTGACTTTTTCATTTACGAAGGTAATCACCATTCATTTCACTCAT
>JASAMV010000258.1:0-13676 GCA_030248065.1 Rhynchonema sp. JSB1_4
AGTGGCTACACATTTGGCTAACCGCAAAAACACGAGCCCGATTTCGGAGGTGGCGTGCTTACAAAACGAATAGAAAGAGAAAATCCTCATGCACTACTTTGTATTCTTCAAGGTGTAACACTTTCCAAATGAGCTGCCACGTATGAATGCTGCACTAATCTGCAGGGTTGGGAAAAAAAACGACGGCGTTTTTTCTTAAAAAAAACGACGTTTTTTAAAAAAAAACACCTGGGTCGTTTTTCGTTTTTTTTAAATCCTGAATTTCCTTGATTTTCCCTGACTTTTCAGGGAAAGTACCCCTGATTATCAAGGAAAATCGATTTTTTATTCATTTTTCACAAAAAAATTTTCGACCAATTTTTTCTTTGTCGAGATACGTCGATATACGGAGTTTGACTTTCAGTGATGAACCCGGCCAAAGTTGGTTCCATGATGCGGGTGTGATATGGGATCTTAGCAACTCGCCAGAAAAGGGTTGAAACCCGTTTATTTTGCCTCAGAACACATAGAATTACTTCATTTAACCACGTTTTCTTCCCCCAACATCAGCGTTTTCCAATTTTTTGGGGGCATTTTTGGTCATCTGGGCGTTTTAAAAAAAAACGTTTTTTTTAAAAAAAAACGTTTTTTTTTAAAAAACGATTTTTTGGAAAAAAACGTTTTTTGCCCAACCCTGCTAATCTGTCACCTCCGAAATCGGGCTCGTGTTGGCGTCGTGTTACCACAAATATCAAATGGAACTATGTATGTAAATGATTATTTGCTCTTACTTTTATGTTGGTTGTATCCTTCACTTGTTTGGGCAAAGCTGAAATCACATCTTGTATGAAGTTCATTGGATGGATGACACCTTCACCTGATTAAATAGATCAATCATTATTTAAAGGTTGGAATGTTCACTAAATTATGGCTGGTCATGTACGAACTATAATCATGGCCGAGATCAAGCATTGCCTTCAATACTCCTTCGTTTGAACGCGATCGGTCGTGGCACGGAATCTTGTTATCTGTGTCGTATAATGAGCTAAGCGCATCCATTAGAGCGACCTCTTTTGGGCGCCCAGCAATGCTACGCATCAATTGCCAGAACTTCTGAGTCATTGATAGTAGGAGTTGTAAGCCACAGTTGATGCCGCATTGGACCTCGTTTTTGTTTTTTAATCGCAATCTACGTCGATTCGAAGACATCTGAATTAGTAGTTAATGACCTAGTCACTTAACGATGGGGTTGCAAATAGCTGAAGCGTTTCCGGACCTGACATTCGCCTCGCATGCTCAGTGTCAAGCAATCAGGCGGAAACGGTGCACACAGTTTTTATGATTATGGGCAACTCAAAGTGAGTTTTGCTTCTCATTTTGCCTTGGATCACTTATGCTCTCCCCGCCTTCACAGCGCTGTTCTTGGGCAGTACTTGTGACACTTGTGACGCTTGTGTCGCGTGGTTTTTTTTCATCGTAAAACAGCAGTCATTTGAGGACTATTGAGAGTTACGAAAGCATCTGATCAATAAATTCTGAATTAGCGAGCCTTATGACAGTAATCGCACAAAATCGGATGAAACGGCCAATGTACTGATTCTGAAGACCCAAAAATACCAGACTGGAGCTATTTTTCGAATTAAAAAGGGGCTAAATTAACAAAATTCTGTGTGTATCAGTGTATAAACTAACAGTCGGTTTATATCGTTGGAATGTCCTTTCGGGCATACCACGGGGTCGTTCGTTGGAGTTGATAGCTTGCAATTGATTTTCTAGTTCGATTTGTTGCTCCCATTTTCCTCCGTTGGCAACCCTTTCCCACTCTCGACTCTGAAGCACAAGAACAGCTGCCGCAATGTGCAAATACGTGAGATAAGAATGATAGGACTTCGAACGAGTGATATAACCGTCTTCGCACGGTTTTAATCAAGATCGCGCTGCACTGACGAGCTCTTGATCATTTTTATATTTTCCAAAGTTCCATTTCTGTGTACAAAGTGACAATAAATCGTCGGTATCAGTAAAATTAAGACCAACCCCCACCAAAAGACCAACCCCCTTTTTGTGTGCAGCGTGTAGCTGGCAAACTCATTCTGAAACATTCACCAAAAATTTTGTCTCAAAACGCTATGTACATTGAGTTACAGCCTGTTGAAAACACCTGCTAGTTCCGGTTGGGGGTTGGTCTAGTTTCTTGTTTTTTGAAAAAGAAAACCAAGTTGCTTGGCGGAGCAATTTTCGCGGACAAAAAAGACCAAGCCCCAAAGCACGCGACCCCAACACACACACACACACACACACACACACAAGATTGCTTCAGCACATGATTGTTGCATAATACCCCAGCTGTGTGTGTGTGTTGTATTAGGGACTTTACGCTCTCTCGGTGAGCCCGCCTCGCTGTGCTGGCCCGATCATTACGTTTATAATGTATCGTAAGGCGGCTTGGCTGTCGGCGTCTTTAGCACAGTGGCAAGCATATCTGACTGTGGTTGTGAGAGCCACGAGTTCGAAGCTTCTCACAGACAAGCTTTTTGACGTTTTTCTTCACGTTTTCAATGTGTAAATATCAATGATTTCAACAAAGGCAGAAACCAATCGCTTCACACCCGACGTTTGCTTCAATACAATCAGAAAAACCCGGCCCAAAAAATCGGGCCGGATAGGACCGGGCTGACTTTTTCTTTTTTTTTTTTTTTTTTTTTTTTTTTTTTTTTTTTGTTTTTTTTCTTTTTTTATTTCCCCGCCAGACTTCAATTTTTTTTTTTTTTTTTTTTGTCCGCCCCCCCCCCCCCCCCCCCACCCCCCCCCCCCGCCCCCCCCCCCCCCCCCCCCCCCCCCCCCCCCCACCCCCCCGCCCCCCCCCCCCCCCCCCCCCCCCCCCCCCCCCCCCCCCCCCCCCCCCCCCCCCCCCCCCCCCCCCCCCCCCCCCCCCCCCCGCCCCCCCCCCCCCCCCCCGCCCCCCCCCCTTTGTTTCTATGATGATCAGCATGCTCCCTTTCGTAGACATGCCAAACATTCAGCCTACCCGAACCAAACCGTGTTGGAAATGCGGTCAGGCCAACTTCAAACGCTTTTTTCTCGAAAAAGTGGATTGGGGGTTGGTCTTATTTTTACTGATACCGACGAAATGGCATGCATGTCCATCGCATGCCTACCTCCTTCAACTTCTTTCTCCACTTCTCCAAACAGGTCCTTGACACGTCCAGTCGATCCGCTATCCTCCTTATACGTCGGTTTATCGTCTCTGCTTCGTTCCTTCTTTCCCAGAAGTTTTCGACATCTTTAATCAGGAAAAGGCAATCTGCGACTACGACTAAAGTCGGACTACATCTAACAGGGGGAACCGTTGTTCAAACCCAAAAATGTATTGTAATTAAATTTTTTTCTATTACTGCCAAACTGCCCGAAACAAAAAAGTGAGGCTAGGAAGGAAGAAATAGTGGTATATTTCTTCCATAATGTGCATATATTATATATACTAGACGAGACCCGTGCCTACGGCCCGGCTACAGCTACTTGCTTTATGCAAAAATCATGCGTGAGCCACCAGGGTTGAGGCTACACGAAAAAAACCGCGGGGGTTTTTATAAAAAAAACGACTTTTTTTTTAAAAAAAACGCCTGGTTCGCTTTTCGTTTTTTTAAATTCTGCATTTCTCTTGATTTTCCCTGATTTGTCAGGGAAAGTACCCTGATTATCAAGGAAAATCAATTTTTTGTCCCATTTTTTCAAAAAATTTTCGACCAATTTTTACTTTGTCGAGATACGTCGATCAGGGTTGGGCAAAAAAAAAATTAAAAAAAAAATATTTCTTTTTAAAAGAAGGTTTTTGAAAAAATTTAAAAAAAAATTTTTTTTAAAAATTTTTCGGGGGGACAAAACGTTCCAAAACGTCCAAAAATGGCCTTTTTGGGGGTTATTTTTTGTCATTTTTTCTCAAGGGTCGAAAAATTTTCTTCACAAAATCACTTTTGGGGCATGTATTTGGTATCTGAGATGCCAAATGATGTTATTATACCTTCCCGTGATACATGAGACACAGTATGCATATACTTACATGGTACTTTGATGTCATACCCCATCGGGTCGGTCATATACGACTGATTCAGCGACCCGACAAGTATTTCTGCAGTTTATATTCTCAATTCTATATGGTTTATGAGTGAATCTTGCTTATTCGACCACAAACTGTTGTGTCTGATACCACAGAGCAGCAATCATAGGTCCGTGAGCGAGCACAGACTGTTCGAATCGCATCGAAATGACGTAAACACCCTTCATAAGGGCTCCACCAGACAGGGTTGGGCAAAAAAAAAAAATTTTTTTTTAAAAAAAAAAGGTTTTTGAAAAATTTTTTTTTTTAAAAAAAAATTTTTTTTTTAAAAATTTTCGGGGGAACAAAATGTTCCAAAACGTCCAAAAATGGCCTTTTCGGGGGTTATTTTTTGTCATTTTTTCTCAAGGGTAGAAAAATTTTCTTAACAAAATCACCTTTGGGGCATGTATTTGGTACCTCATACCCCAAATGATGTTATTATACCTTCCCGTGATACACGGGACACAGTATGCAACGTACCTACATGGTTCTTCGATGTCATCCCCATCAGGTCGGTCATATACGACTGATTCAGCTACCCGACAAGTATTTCTGCAGCTTATATTCTCAATTCTGTGGTTTATGAGTGAATCTTGCTTATTCGGCCACAAACTGTTGTGTCCGATACCACAGAGCAGCAATCATAGGTCCATAACAAGCACAGACTGTTGGATCGCACCTAAGTGACGTAAACACCCTTGATAAGTGATGCAAACCAAGTCACAAAAGTTGGAGCTTGTCAATTAAAGTTGCATTTTTTCGCGATTTTGCGCGTTTTTTGGGCAAATTTGGTAAAATTTCCCCGTATCTCAGACTTTTTAAAAAAAAATTTTTTTTTTTAAAAAAAAAATTTTTTTTTTAAAAAAAAAACTTGTTTAAAAAAAAATTTTTTTTTCCAACCCTGCCACCAGATAGACCCGAAACCCGAAACATAATTTTTTTCTATGTCCATGTTTCGGGTTTTGAAAAAAAACCGAAACACAAAGCATGATAATCGAAAATGTTTCGGACTTGGCCACTTGTAGCTGACGTGCCCAATTTATACGGTCAGTCGAAACATTTTCGATTATCATGCTTCGTGTTTCGGGTTTCGGGTTTTTTTTCAAAACCCGAAACATGGACATATAAAAAATTTATTTTTCGTGTGTCGGGTTTGGGGTCTATCTGGTGGAGCCCTACGTGATGCAAACCAAGTCACAAAAGTGACTTGTCAATTAAAGTTGCATTTTTTCGCGATTTTGCGCGTTTTTTTAACAAATTTGTAAAAATTTCCCCGAATCTGAGAGTTTTTTAAAAAAAAAATTTTTTTTTTAAAAAAGATTTTTTTTTAAAAAAAACTTGTTTAAAAAAAAATTTTTTTTCCAACCCTGACGTCGATATACGGAGTTTTTTTATTACTTTCAGTTATGACCCCGGCCAAAGTTGGTCCCATGATGCGGGTCTGATATGGGATCTTAGCAACTCGCTAGAAAAGGTTTGAAACCCGTTTATTTTGCCTCAGAACACATAGAATTACTTCATTTAACCACGTTTTCTTCCCAACATGAGCGTTTTCCAATTTTTTGGGGGCATATTTTGGTCATCTGGGCATTTGGACGGTTTGAAAAAAACGTTTTTTGCCCCAACCCTGGTGACCACCAAGGCAAGACACATTTGATCCGATCACTAAGTTCGACATGGACCATAATGTTTAGTCTGGAAGAAACTAACATAATTTTTTTAGTTTCCCAACTTACCATTTGTACCTTAGCTGCCTTTTCACTCAGTCCGGCCAGAAAAGTTGAACTCAGATGTCTCGAGTTAGAGTCGATCGCACCTACGGCTTTCGTTCGGTACAACCAATGGCAGTTGAAGTCATAGAGTTCGTTGCTTTTTATCATGAGAAACATCGTAACTGGCTGCATGATTGAAGAGAAATCACTTATTTCCAGTAGGCCGAGGCAAGCCACGTGCACGTTTGAGAAAAAACTGATGAGGGAATGCGCGCTTCGATACCGTAACAAACACGCAGTCGTGCTACGACTTTGTGCAAGTGAACAAAAGTTGTCATTCGGCTTAACAGTTTTTCAACGATACGACGTAAATTAATTGCTGACAAATCAGCATGCCCAAATCCACTAACATCATTCTGCTGCTAATTGTACTAGCATTTCTTGCACTCGACTTGGCTTGCCTCGGCCTACTGGAAATAAGCGATTTCTCTTCAATCATGCAGCCAGTTACGATGTTTCTCATGATAAAAAGCAACGAACTCTATGACTTCAACTGCCATTGGTTGTACCGAACGAAAGCCGTAGGTGCGATCGACTCTAACTCGAGACATCTGAATTCAATTCTGGCCGGACTGAGTGAAAAGGCAGCTAAGGTACAAATGGTAAGTTGGGAAACTAAAAAAAAATTATGTTAGTTTCTTCCAGACTAAACATTATGGTCCATGTCGAACTTAGTGATCGGATCAAATGTGTCTTGCCTTGGTGGTCACCAGGGTTGGGCAAAAAACGTTTTTTTCAAAAAATCGTTTTTTAAACGCCCAGATGACCAAAATATGCCCCCAAAAAATTGGAAAACGCTCATGTTGGGAAGAAAACGTGGTTAAATGAAGTAATTCTATGTGTTCTGAGGCAAAATAAACGGGTTTCAAACCTTTTCTAGCGAGTTGCTAAGATCCCATATCAGACCCGCATCATGGGACCAACTTTGGCCGGGGTCATCACTGAAAGTAAAACTCCGTATATCGACGTCAGGGTTGGAAAAAAAATTTTTTTTAAACAAGTTTTTTTTAAAAAAAAATTTTTTTTTTAAAAGTCTCAGATTCGGGGAAATTTTTACAAATTTGCCTAAAAAACGCGCAAAATCGCGAAAAAATGCAACTTTAATTGACAAGTCACTTTTGTGACTTGGTTTGCATCACGTAGGGCTCCACCAGATAGACCCGAAACCCGAAACACGAAATATAAATTTTTTCTATGTCCATGTTTCGGGTTTTGAAAAAAAAACCCGAAACCCGAAACACGAAGCATGATAATCGAAAATGTTTCGACTGACCGTATAAATTGGGCACGTCAGCTACAAGTGGCAAGACCGAAACATTTTCGATTATCATGCTTTGTGTTTCGGTTTTTTTTCAAAACCCGAAACATGGACATAGAAAAAATTATGTTTCGGGTTTCGGGTCTATCTGGTGGCAGGGTTGGAAAAAAAAATTTTTTTTTAAACAAGTTTTTTTTTTAAAAAAAAATTTTTTTTTTTAAAAAAAAATTTTTTTTAAAAAGTCTGAGATACGGGGAAATTTTACCAAATTTGCCAAAAAACGCGAAATCGCGAAAAAATGAACTTTAATTGACAAGTCACTTTTTGTGACTTGGTTGCATTTTAGGGTGTTTACGTCATTTAGGTGCGATCCAACAGTTGTGCTTGTTATGGACCTATGATTGCTGCTCTGTGGTATGGACAAACAGTTTGTGGCGAATAAGCAAGATTCACTCATAACACACAAATTGAGATATAAGCTGCAGAAATACTTGTCGGGTAGCTGAATCGGTCGATATGACCGACCTGATGGGGTATGACATGAAGAACCATGTAGGTACGTTGCTACTGTGTCGTGTATCACGGGAGGTATAATAACATATTTGGGGTATTTAGGTCAAATACATGCCCCAAAGGTGTTTTGTGAAGAAATTTTGAGCCTTAGAAAAATGACAAAAATTACCCCGAAAAGGCCATTTTTGGACGTTTTGGAACTTTTGTTCCCCCGAAAATTTTTAAAAAAAAAATTTTTTTTTAAAAAAAAAATTTTTCAGAAAACCTTTTTTTTTTAATTTTTTGCCCAACCCTGTCTGGTGGAGCCCTTATGAAGGGTGTTTACGTCATTTCGATGCGATCCAACAGTCTGTGCTTGTTATGGACCTATGATTGCTGCTCTGTGGTATCAGACACAACAGTTTGTGGTCGAATAAGCAAGATTCACTCATAAACCATATAGAATTGAGAATATAAACTGCAGAAATACTTGTCGGGTCGCTGAATCAGTCGTATATGACCGACCCGATGGGGTATGACATCAAAGTACCATGTAAGTATATGCATACTGTGTCTCATGTATCACGGGAAGGTATAATAACATCATTTGGGGCATCTTAGATACCAAATACATGCCCCAAAAGTGATTTTGTGAAGAAAATTTTTCGACCCTTGAGAAAAAATGACAAAAAATAACCCCCAAAAAGGCCATTTTTGGACGTTTTAGAACATTTTGTTCCCCCGAAAAATTTAAAAAAAAATTTTTTTTTTTAAATTTTTTCAAAAACCTTTTTTTAAAAAGAAATATTTTTTTTTTAATTTTTTTTTTGCCCAACCCTGATCGACGTATCTCGACAAAGTAAAAATTGGTCGAAAATTTTTTGAAAAAATGGGACAAAAAATTGATTTTCCTTGATAATCAGGGTACTTTCCCTGAAAAATCAGGGAAAATCAAGGAAATTCAGAATTTAAAAAAAACGAAAAGCGACCCAGGCGTTTTTTTTTAAAAAAAAGTCGTTTTTTTGAAAAAACGCCGTCGTTTTTTTTGCCCAACCCTGGTGGTCACGCATGATTTTTGCATAAAGCAAGTAGCTGTAGCCGGGCCGTAGGCACGGGTCTCGTCTAGTATATATAATATATGCACATTATGGAAGAAATATACCACTATTTCTTCCTTTAGCGCTCACTTTTTTGTTTCGGGCAGTTTGGCAGTAATAGAAAAAAATTTAATTACAATACATTTTTGGGTTTGAACAACGGTTCCCCCTGTTAGATGTAGTCCGACTTTAGTCGTAGTCGCAGATTGCCTTTTCCTGATTAAAGATGTCGAAACTTCTGGGAAAGAAGGAACGAAGCAGAGACGATAAACCGACGTATAAGGAGATAGCGGATCGACTGGACGTGTCAAGGACCTGTTTGGAGAAGTGGAGAAAGAAGTTGAAGGAGGTAGGCATGCGATGGACATGCATGCCATTTCGTCGGTATCAGTAAAAATAAGACCAACCCCCAAACCACTTTTTCGAGAAAAAAGCGTTTGAAGTTGGCCTGACCGCATTTCCAACACGGTTTGGTTCGGTAGGCTGATGTTTGGCATGTCTACGAAAGGGAGCATGCTGATCATCATAGAAACAAAACTAGACTTTGAATCATCATATCCAAGTAAAAACAAAGCTATTTGTCGGTTGGTTTTAGTTGACAAAAAAATAAATATAGACCAAGCCCCTTGGCGGAGCAGTTGAAAACCGAAAAAAAGTCCAACCCCCATTTTCTCTGCCATTTATTTTTAGCCTGCTTGAAAATGATTCAATACGGGGTTCATGAAAACGTCTTAAATGCAGCATTATCATTCAAAATGCTTGTTACAGAGGTGGGAATCGGGTTACCTCGGTCCGGCATGGCCGGATTCAGAAAAAGTCAGCCCGGTCCTATCCGGCCCGATTTTTTGGGCCGGGTTTTTCTGATTGTATTTTGAAGCAAACGTCGGGTGTGAAGCGATTGGTTTCTGTTTGTTGAAATCATTGATATTTACACATTGAAAACATAAAGAAAAACATCAAAAAGCTTGTCTGTGAGAAGCTTCGAACTCGTGGCTCTCACAACCACAGTCAGATATGCTTGCCACTGTGCTAAAGACGCCGACAGCCAAGCCGCCTTACGATACATTATAAACGTAATGATCGGGCCAGCAGCGACGCACTCACCGAGAGAGCGTAAAGTCCCTAATACAACACACACACACAGCTGGGGTATTATGCAACAATCATGTGCTGAAGCAATCTTGTGTGTGTGTGTGTGTGTGTGTGTTGGGGTCGCGTGCTTTGGGGCTTGGTCTTTTTTGTCCGCGAAAATTGCTCCGCCAAGCAACTTGGTTTTCTTTTTCAAAAACAAGAAACTAGACCAACCCCCAACCGGAACTAGCAGGTGTTTTCAACAGGCTGTAACTCAATGTACATAGCGTTTTGAGACAAAATTTTTGGTGAATGTTTAGAATAGTTTGCCAGCTACACGCTGCACACAAAAAGGGGGTTGGTCTTTTGGTGGGGGTTGGTCTTAATTTTACTGATACCGACGATTTATTGTCACTTTGTACACAGAAATGGAACTTTGGAAAATATAAAAATGATCAAGAGCTCGTCAGTGCAGCGCGATCTTGATTAAAACCGTGCGAAGACGGTTATATCACTCGTTCGAAGTCCTATCATTCTTATCTCACGTATTTGCACATTGCGGCAGCTGTTCTTGTGCTTCAGAGTCGAGAGTGGGAAAGGGTTGCCAACGGAGGAAAATGGGAGCAACAAATCGAACTAGAAAATCAATTGCAAGCTATCAACTCCAACGAACGACCCCGTGGTATGCCCGAAAGGACATTCCAACGATATAAACCGACTGTTAGTTTATACACTGATACACACAGAATTTTGTTAATTTAGCCCCTTTTAATTCGAAAAATAGCTCCAGTCTGGTATTTTTGGGTCTTCAGAATCAGTACATTGGCCGTTTCATCCGATTTTGTGCGATTACTGTCATAAGGCTCGCTAATTCAGAATTTATTGATCAGATGCTTTCGTAACTCTCAATAGTCCTCAAATGACTGCTGTTTTACGATGAAAAAAAACCACGCGACACAAGCGTCACAAGTGTCACAAGTACTGCCCAAGAACAGCGCTGTGAAGGCGGGGAGAGCATAAGTGATCCAAGGCAAAATGAGAAGCAAAACTCACTTTGAGTTGCCCATAATCATAAAAACTGTGTGCACCGTTTCCGCCTGATTGCTTGACACTGAGCATGCGAGGCGAATGTCAGGTCCGGAAACGCTTCAGCTATTTGCAACCCCATCGTTAAGTGACTAGGTCATTAACTACTAATTCAGATGTCTTCGAATCGACGTAGATTGCGATTAAAAAACAAAAACGAGGTCCAATGCGGCATCAACTGTGGCTTACAACTCCTACTATCAATGACTCAGAAGTTCTGGCAATTGATGCGTAGCATTGCTGGGCGCCCAAAAGAGGTCGCTCTAATGGATGCGCTTAGCTCATTATACGACACAGATAACAAGATTCCGTGCCACGACCGATCGCGTTCAAACGAAGGAGTATTGAAGGCAATGCTTGATCTCGGCCATGATTATAGTTCGTACATGACCAGCCATAATTTAGTGAACATTCCAACCTTTAAATAATGATTGATCTATTTAATCAGGTGAAGGTGTCATCCATCCAATGAACTTCATACAAGATGTGATTTCAGCTTTGCCCAAACAAGTGAAGGATACAACCAACATAAAAGTAAGAGCAAATAATCATTTACATACACAGTTCCATTTGATATTTGTGGTAACACGACGCCAACACGAGCCCGATTTCGGAGGTGACAGATTAGCAGGGTTGGGCAAAAAACGTTTTTTTCCAAAAAATCGTTTTTTTAAAAAAAAACGTTTTTTTAAAAAAAAACCGTTTTTTTTTAAAACGCCCAGATGACCAAAAATGCCCCCAAAAAAATTGGAAAACGCTCATGTTGGGAAGAAAACGTGGTTAAATGAAGTAATTCTATGTGTTCTGAGGCAAAATAAACGGGTTTCAACCCTTTTCTGGCGAGTTGCTAAGATCCCATATCACACCCGCATCATGGGACCAACTTTGGCCGGGGTCATCACTGAAAGTCAAACTCCGTATATCGACGTATCTCGACAAAGTAAAAATTGGTCGAAAATTTTTTGTAAAAAAATGGGACAAAAAATTGATTTTCCTTGATAATCAGGGTACTTTCCCTGAAAAGTCAGGGAAAATCAAGGAAATTCAGGATTTAAAAAAAACGAAAAACGACCCAGGCGTTTTTTTTTAAAAAACGTCGTTTTTTTTAAGAAAAAACGCCGTCGTTTTTTTTGCCCAACCCTGCAGATTAGTGCAGCATTCATACGTGGCAGCTCATTTGGAAAGTGTTACACCTTGAAGAATACAAAGTAGTGCATGAGGATTTTCTCTTTCTATTCGTTTTGTAAGCACGCCACCTCCGAAATCGGGCTCGTGTTTTTGCGGTTAGCCAAATGTGTAGCCACTGTGATAGGTGCACTTTGTTCGCAATCGACAGTGTTTTGCTGCTTTGCAGATCATCGAAACGACTACCTGCCCTCGCGGCAATATAATCACAAAGAAGCACACCATCGTAAACTGGGTAGTCGAACCAAACGACAATTATGGGCCTCTGCAAATTCCAACAACTTACACATTTAAAGATAAAGTATTCTGTCAATGTTGCGACGCCATCACGGCCACCAAGACGTGGCGATTACACAAAATCAATGATAACTTCATGATTGAATTCTTAATAATTGAAAGTCAAAGAGATCAGCAGTTTAGCCAACTGGATCCGCCAAATGTGACTGTCGATGGATTTGGCAATTTCTCGGTATCAGCTATCGTGTGTCACCAGTTGAGAATCTCTGACGCCTTTAGCGATCATTGCTACGCCCTTCGCAGGACTCTACAAACCGATTACCTAATAGCGAATGACAATGAGCGCCAAAAGTTAACGTCTATTAGAAAATCTGACAATTTAGAACCACGTTCCGCTTTATGGTTGCTACTGCTAAAAAAAATCTAACATATAGTCCGATATACACTGGAGATAAAAATCTAACGCAGTCGATGATAAAAAGAACCTGGTTGCTTCAATTCGAATCCAATTTGCCCCGTTCTTTTCGGGAATATATTCCATGTCAGATTACTGGTGTATTTTGCCATTTGATTGCAAGTTGAAGAAAATTTTTTTTGTTAGAGCACTGTTTTTTTTATTGATTTTTAGTTAGAAAATGGGTCCATCACTTCTTCATGAGTCATTTTAGCGACGAGACCATGACCCGCAACCTTGATTTTAGGAAAAATGGTCCGTCAGAAAAAAATTTCAAAATTCAAGTCAAACAAGGCCATTTTTGGAGTAACTAAACAATTCGACGACGAACAATCCCTCGTTATTGATTGAGTCTGTATTGTTTTCTCGTAAACTTATTACCGTGCTCGTTATCGCAAATCATTTCTCCGTCTGCGTCATTTGTGTCATATGTGTTATTTTCGTCGTTTATTTGTGTCTCGTAATTTTCGTGCTGTAAAATTGTTGCTGATTAGATTTTTCTTGCATTGTAATCAAGTTTGGTTGAATTGTGAGTTGTACGCATCACACCAGCACCTTTCGTCGTTGTTTCAACTGCCGTTTATACTTTGTGTTTAGTTTCACCATTTTCATTACTTTGCCGTCTCTTACTGCATTTTGAAGTCTTCGTGTTTAGTCGTTATCTTGGTGTTTATTTCTTTAGTATTGATTTCGTTAGTTTTCGTCGTTTTTATTTGGGCGCTCTACAGCTACGTCTACATCGCCTATCGTCGTCTTCGTGCCGTGCCAAAGCCCCTTTCTACCATCGTATCCGTGCACCATGTGGATATGGTGCTTCATGTGATGGCTAATTTAATTTGACTGCCGATTTCCCCTACCAACTTTCGACGTCGACGGCATAAGTTATGAACTGAGGAAGGGTGGGTCGAACGTCTCGCGCCCACCACGCCCGCCTTAAAGTGACTCT